>CANYLF010074945.1:0-16016 GCA_948193215.1 Bocquillonia castaneifolia
AATACAAAATTGAATATAAAAAATATAAAATTTTTATGAACTTTATAATTTTTAAATTTTTGTTAAAATATAAATTTATACA
This sequence comes from Bocquillonia castaneifolia, assembly GCA_948193215.1. NCBI lineage: Eukaryota > Viridiplantae > Streptophyta > Magnoliopsida > Malpighiales > Euphorbiaceae > Bocquillonia > Bocquillonia castaneifolia. The sequence continues at coordinate 83 of CANYLF010074945.1, forward strand.
ATTAACTTATAATTTTTATATTTTTATTAAAATATGAGATGACAAATAGAGTTACTTTGTTTTTTACAAAGTAGCTGTCAAATTTGCCAAGTATATATATATATATATATATATATATATATATATGTAAAGTAATAATAATAATCAAATTATGCATGAATAAAATTTTAAAATACTTTGTGAAAAATTATTCATGTTATATAAATTAAAAAATGAAAATAAATAATAATATACATATTTAAAATAGATAAAATAAAATAGTATTGATTTAAAAATTTATAAAACAAATTAATAAATTGAAATTATAAGTACGAACATATATCTAGTAAAGTTATATATCACATGTAAAGATAATATTGTAATTTTTAAGACTTTAAGATAACCTTCCGATGAAGTCTCAGTCTAGTAGTTAAGACCAAAATTTTTTTGATTGACAGGTCTTAGGTTTAATTTCCACTTTTGACTATTTATGAATAGTTGAGTGTTATACCTTATAGGGAGTTAGAATTCCCTCTTCGTTAAGGTGTCAGCTGATGTGGTTTGTGTTTGGTTATGGAGTTAGTATTGTAGCATGTACATATGTATTTGTAATATAATATAAGGTATATTCTAATTTTTTAAACATAAGAGAACCTACAAAATTTCTTCTACATGTATACAACTAACACACACATTATCATTATATATACATGTTAGTTCATCATTATAATACACTATACATTTATATGTTTATCATTATATAAGAAAAATAATTTTTTTTGTGAAAATAAAATTTTTAAAATAATCTTTAAAATTTAGAGACATATTATTCTTTAAATCTAAAAAATGCATACACATGCATGAGAATTTTAGAAATTAAATATATTTATTTCTTATAATCGAGCATGAAATCTATTTATATATAAAAGTAGACTCCCAACAATTTTTTGTGAATTCTAAGGTTAATTTATATGTTTATATATAATACACTATACATTTATGTGTTTATCATTATATAAAAATAATATTTTTTTAAGTGAAAGAAAATTTTTAATATCACTTAAATTAATTTATAAAAGTTAGAGACTTATATTAATTATTAAATCTAAAAACAGTCATACACATGCTATTACTTTATTTTAATTGATTGTTTATACCAACTAATTATATATATTAAATACTTGTAGTAAATAAAATACATGAGAATTTTAGAAATTAAATGTAATTATTTCTTATAATTGAGCATAAAATAAATGGTTATATTTTTAATAAACAAAGTTCATCATTATAATGACTATACATTTATATGTCTATCATTATATAAAAATAATATTTTTAAGTGAAAATAAATTTTTTAATATCAATTTAAAGTAATATATAAAATATTATATATAAAATTTAGAAACTTATATTATTCACTAAATATAAAAATTAACATGCATACTATTATTTGATTTGTTTTATTATTTACATCCATTATATATATATAAACTACAATAATTAAATGAGTGAAAGTCTATTAATGGAGTGTTTAATTAATAAATGTAAAGTAAAATTAAATAGATATAATCAAGTAATGCCACATAAGCAAATTGACTTTAAAATTCACTCAAAATTGTCAATTAAAATGTTAGGGATTTTACTTTCATATATATATATATATATATATATATATATATATATATATATATATGATGCCTCATTTGGCAGAACCAATTAATTAATTAATTCTAATTAATTGAGTCAGACAACAAAGACAGAGTTGTAAAATAAACTTAGGTATGGCATAATAAGTGCAAGTCTTAAAATTTAGTCCTTTTTTTTTTTTGATAAAAAATTTAGTCCTTTTTTAGTTTGCTTCAAAACATCAAAGAACTTTATAATCATAACAGTCGGTTGATGTCAGGGTCGGTCCATTTGGGGCCATAAGTTTGAAGTTTAATTAAGGAGGGACCTTCTTACATCAATTGGTAGTATAGTTTTAGCTTTTAGTTAAATTAATTGTTGAATTAGGTCGGAGGCTTGGAGTTTATCCAAATTGCTCTGTATTAAAGCTACAGCCCCACCTGAATTTTACAAATTCCAACATTTTTTTTAATGCTTCCAAGTGAGTGCATTATGGCAGCAATACCATGGGCAAGGGATGCCATCATTGTAAATGATGATTTTTTTTTTTTCCTAATATGCAAAATTTAAATATAAGTAATATATTACTGTAATGATTTTTTTAAAATTGTACAGAACTAAATAACCTGGAACTATAATAAAATTTTCATTAATTTTATATGATACAATATATATATATACACACTTATATCATTATTTGTCCTTTAAATTAAATATTGCTAAAATAAATAATATATTTTTATTATCTTTAAATATTTAACCTTTAAATAGCAATAAAATTTGATTAAAAATAATAAATTGAGTATTCTTAAATCTTTTTTTATCCTTCATAGATACTTTTTAAAAATATGTATATAATATAAAATATCGGTTCATGTCTTCATGAACTTGTTAAAAGAATTATCTTAACTAAAGAGTTGCTATATATGTGAAAAATAAATAATGAAAAAAATAAACCTCTTAAATTTGCTAAAAAAATTGTTTTACACTAATAGTGTTAACTTATTTGCTAATTTATTATTATTTTTTAATTTTGTAAGAAAAATAAATTATCTTATTCTTTCTCTATTAGTTTAATAATTAAATCCTTCATTTTATTGTAAATTATATCCATTTATGATTTAATCTGTATTTTTTAATTATTGTACAATATTAAAATAATTAGATTATATTTAATATAGAATTATTAATAAATTAATTATCAATTAATAAAAATATTTAATTAAAATAAAAATATGTGAAATTTGATTCCGTTAAACCTCTTTAAAAGAACTACTCTAAGGTTACTTTTTTTCAAATAAAGTAAATTTTTATTTTACAGCAAATTGGGAATGGCAAGAGATGGAGATATATTATTTTACAATGGTCGTGAGGATATAATTTTAAAAGTGTAGTCTATGGTGATTTTGTTTTTCATAAAATAATTCTTACTTTGTAAATAATCACCATTAAATCATTTAATGCACTTTAATCCGATGGTATTTAAGATAAATTAAAATTAAAGTGAATGAAAAATAAGTTACCATAGAATCTACCAATTTTAAAATATTTGACATTTGGGATGGATTAAAAATTTTGGCAACTTGAAATTATCCAGACGCTCACCTTAGGTTACTTTGTTTCGTATAAAATAAATTTTTATTTTACAGCTTTAACACCATTAAATGAGAATTTAGCACTTTTATTATATAAGAAATAAAGTAATTCTAAGATTTATCTATACGTGAACCTAAGAGAATTATAAGTATAAGATAACTTGATGGTATTTTACTATTTTATTTATATTCGGTGCTTATCAAAGTTATTATCATATAATAAAAGTGATTAAAATCATCTATAGCAATAAATAAGAGTACCAAAAAAAGTAATAAAAAAAGTCAAAATAAATCAAGTAAAATGACACAACATAACATTAAAAAAAAAGCACTTCATTAGGTGAAAAGGAATTTAATTATTTTCTCATTAATTAAAGTTCAAGTCTTCTAATTCTTTTGGTCATTTCTTTAATTTTAGTTTCACTTTAAGTGGTTCTAACTAAACTGATAAAAAAAACGATTTTTTTCAAACAAAAGAAAAACGAATTGAGTGCAAGAGTTTTTTTTTTTTTTTTTTCTAATCATCATATATTTTTAATTACAAAACATTTCAGTTTTTTCTCTCTTGTATTTTCCAATCAAAATTTTTAGTCATTATCATAGGTTAGGAAAAAACATTATCCAAAGTATAATTAGATAAGGACAACGTAGTAAAAGGACTAGACGTAAAACACATCACATTTGGTCATTTATCCTCCAAAAATACCACTCTCCTTTCTGATTCCTGATCTCACGTTTGACAAATCTTTCAAAGTGGATTTGGATGTAAACCAAATTGTAATGCAATCAAGTCAAATGAGAATTAACTAACGGTCTAACACTCCCTCTTACCAAAAAAATCCCACACTTTATTTTAGATTCACTGAAATACTCCCTCCTTCCTCCGTTCACTATTATCTGTCTTTTGGACAAGATTTTTTATTTTAAATTATCTATCCATTTAAAAAATTAAGAAATTCATTATTATTTTCTTTCACTATCACCCTCACTTCTCTCATATTTATTGCTATTGAAAATTGAGTTTTTCTTTTCAAAATATTTACTATTAATTATTAAAGAAAGGATAAATTAGTCATCACAATGGCTTTTTATAAAAACAAAAAACACTAATGATTTCCTTAATGGATGTATTTTTATCCAAAATGACAGATAATAGTGAACGAAGGGAGTAATAATTAGTTATTTTTTAGTTTATAACTACTTTATCAATTATTTAAAATATTCATAATTAATTAAAGCAATCACATTGAAAAGTGTAAAAATTAATTAATTATAAATATTTTAGTGGATATTCGTTTTTATTGTGTTTCCCCAAAGAAATTTGCTGCTGGTGCTCATGAGGGGCACCTGAGGACTTCCTGCAGTAAACAATTAGAGGGCGTGTCAAGGAAGTGGGTTCCCAATTGTAAACCTGATTCTATCAAGGGATTGTGGGTTTGGATCCATTTGACAGTATCCCAGTTAGCCAAAAATAATACATTGTAAGATTTAATTAAAACTAAAGAAATTGAAACTAGGAAGGCTAAATTGACTAAGGAGAATGGAAGGCATTATGTTTAACATTAATGGAATTGAACTACAAACATTGAAAATGAAATTCACAGGAATTAAAAGCATTAAAATAAAGGAAAATTATAAAGGACAAATAGATTGTTAAAATAGATCTCTTGTTGTGTTGTTTTGGAATGTTGGATTGTTCGTCGCCCTTTTTTCTTTAGTGATCCTCCTTTGGCTTTTATATCTACTCCAAGAGCAGTTATCCATTTGGAGAATAACTTCCATCACCATGTCTTCTTGAACAAGTGAAACCTTCCCTCTTGCAGTTGACTCCTATTTAGCACATTTTCTTTTATCTTCCTACTTCCTGGGCAAGTAGGACTTCCTGAAATTTAGCTTATGATGGTTGTCCTTATTTCTCTAGTCTTTCACATTTCAATCGTTGTAGAAAATACAAGTCCTCCATGATTTTCCTTTTGATTCCGGTTATTTGTAGGAACTCTCCTGCCTTCCATGATCCTCCTATTTCGGCTTGTTCAAAATAGTTAATTACCCACTTTCTTGTATCATCAAACGGTTTCTTTCAACTTAAACTGCTTCCCACGTCTTGGTTCCCCTGGATTACCTCCCTTTGTTTTTATTCAACGTGGCTATCCTAATAATGGGTTCCCTTCAATTTAGAACATGAATATAACAGCTTGTCTCAATTCCTTTAACCCACTACTTCCTTTCTTTTTAGGTAGGAAATCTCTGTATCTTCTAACTTCTTGGATATATACAAGAGCTCCAAAATAACTAACCATTTCCCCAAACTTAGTGGTGGTTATTTTGTCTTTAATTGCTCCTCATATTTCGATTCTCCTGGACAAATAATAACTTCCTTTTGCAGTTGACATGTTCTCCTAACTTCAACTCCTTTAACTTTTCTGGACATTTTTTTAAAATGTAAAATAGTGCACCAACATGTTGTTTAGAAATTATTCCTTTAAAAAAATTATGTAAATAAAAAAAAATAGTCTTTTAAGAACAAATCAACAAACCCATTTTTCATTGAGAAAAAAACTCAACCCTATTGCATTATTGATTAGCTAAAAACGATGCACAATAGACTATGATTTTGTTTCTGTTATTCATCGGTTTCTTTCTGCCTTTCTGGGTCAAGTTAAACGAACCCGGTCCATAACCAACTCGTCCGGTCCAACTAAACCAAAAAATCAAACCAATGAAATTACGCCACATCACTACTTTCCCATTGCTGTAAAGCCACAGACACACCCAATCCATTCTTTTTGTCCGTTAAACCAAAAAAGAACCCCGAAATATTCCCTCATATTCCCTCCACCGCCAGCGCCACCGCGGCCGCCGCATTTCCTCAACCCTTTCATCGCCGGAATCTCATGAAACCCTAAAACAAATACAGAAGAAGAACACCCTATTGTTTATTTGCCATAAAAATTAAATCTTTTGAGGGTTTAAGGAGATCTTCTTCAAGGTTTTGTTAGTGAGAAAATAATGTATGTGGTTCCACCACCTCAGGGGCCGGATCTGGGATCCAATGGCGGCGGTTCGGGTGATATTCGGGTTTACCAAACTTGGAAAGGCAGTAATGTAAGGTTTATTTATAATAATAGTAAAAATAATTGGAACTTTTCTTTGTACTTTTTGTAAAAGAATTAAGACTTTAAGTGTTAAATGGTTCTTAATTAGGAATGTTTGACGAACTGGGTGTTCAGTAATTGCATTTTGATATAAGATTTGTTGTAAAGTTGGCATCTTTAGTTTGATTGAAGGTTGATGTTGATATTTAGTTGTGAGTGGTTTGATGACTTGGCCATTTTGTTAAAGTTCTGAGTTAATTGACTTAGTGGAGTTCTGCTTAATACTCATTGAAGCTTCAACTCATTCTACAGAATTGTTTGACAAAAATCCACTGGTTTAAAAAGTCATGTGCACCAATGTTTCAGGAGCATTGAATTGTTAGCCGGCTTTGAGATGTGTTTGTTTGTGTCATTTGATTTTGGAATTTGTCTTTTTGTAAAAGTATTTTATTATATTTCTTAGTTGAGGGAATTGCTTTTTTGTTTTTTTTTTTTTGCACCAACCATAAAATGTGATAGCTCTTCATTTTAGTTGAGATGAAGCAGCCGCGCACACCACCCCCCCCCCATTTTTTCCCTTTTAATTTTATTTTTTTAGCATGTTTAAAGTACCATGAGGAAAAGAGATTTTGCTGGCTGACTAGAAATGTGATTGGTTTTCTGAGTTTTACCATGTGAAAGCTTCAAATCTGCTGAACTCTATTTCATCTTTCATGAGAATTATAGTATAGTGCTTGCAGTCTGGTTGTACTCTCTGATTGTTTATCAGATTACATGACAATCTAACCAAATTACATGATTCAGAAACAAAGATGCTCTAGTGAGATTTCAGTTGAGACTAGGCACGGCGTTGCCTTAACTTAATGTTATTAGTGGTGATAAAAGTAAATTTCCTATTGTTGTTTTCCTGGGCAGCTTAACATTTTTACATGTTCTTCTGCAGATATTTTTTCTTCAGGGAAGATTTATATTTGGACCAGATGTAAGATCGCTTGTACTGACTATATTCCTGATAGTTGCTCCAGTTGCAGTTTTCTGCGTCTTTGTTGCCAGAAAACTGATGGATGATTTTTCTGATAACTTGGGAATATCAATAATGGTGATCGTCATTGTATTCACATTTTATGTGAGCTCTCTCTCTCTCTCTCAATCTATGCAGTTTATATCTGTTACATTTTAAATACTATGTGACTGACGTCCAATACAAAAAATCAGTACCTTTAAGGAATGTCTGATTTCCCCCCACCTCTTGCTTGTATTTTATGCACCCGTGAATGATGGCAAGGCGTAAGGAAACTTATTGGCTTCTTGTGTTATGTAATGTTGTTAATTTCAGTGAGGTCTCTGAGCATGTATAAGCATAGATGGCAAGGCGTAAGGAAACTTATTCACTTTCTCGTGTTTTATATAGCGTTCGATTTACATGCTTTAACTGGAGCATGCACTGTTCCTGAACGAGATGTACTTTAAATCCTCACCTTCCCTGATTCAATGATGAGATCCTTATTAGACCCATAACAAGAAAATTGTTGCATTAATCCACTGCACTAGATTTTAGTTGAATCCACCAAACAATCACTGATCACGTAGTTTATCAGTTCATGCTTCCAGCCCAAGAAGCAAGAAGGAAGATAGAGGTTCTCAGGGGATAGTTAGAGGGTTCTTTACTTTTGCAGGGAAGGTTTTGACATTTTTGATACAGAAATTCTGTGAATAATATGCATTAGAGTGGTAAATGGAAGCTTATATCAATAAGCAAAAATATTTCCACTTATTTTTGTGTTGTGGATGAACATGGTAAATTATGAAACTGATTCTATATGTGGCCTTTGAGGATAAGAATTTTTGCAAGATGTTCAAGTCATTATTTTAACTTTTTGAATTTTTGACATCTAACTTCTTTAGACAATAATAAATACACATTTACAGAGGGATATCTGGCTCTTTTTCTTAATCTAAATGTCAAAAAAACGTGGGCTTTAGCAGTTCTTGTACCACAGTGATTTGCTACCTCTGTTGCTGCTTGCCTTGCTTTCATAGTTAGAAGCTTTTGCAGCTCATGCGTATTGTGGACTTTAGTCTTTACATGCTGGTAGTATTTTTGCAAGTTTATTTTTTCTTTGATTGGTGTTATTTATATCCTGACATGTATCCAATCTCACCTGAAGATACATAAATAAAAAAAATGGTTGACATAACATTGGTTATATGTGTACATGTATTTTTGGTTACATGTTTAATTCATTTCCTTTTGTGGGCTAGGCTGATCATTGAATTAATTTGAAACCTAGTTGATTTTCTTTGGGAATGGAATTGGAAATGGATGTTGTTGTTTGCCAAAGTAGCATGTTAATGCCCCGCTCACTTGCGTGCCTCTATAGGGTAGATAGTTTTGGGCCTTTCTTCTCCTCTTGTTGGGTTTTCTTACTCAGTCTTTAACTTTGTTAAACTTTGCATACAGCATCTGATCTCTGTATTTTTATTGTGGTGAAGCTGCTTTGTAGCACAATGCATTGCCTTACATGCCTGGGCCTTTGCTGGGCAGCAATTATGAGCTTAATTTTGTGCTAATATTTATTTTGGATACAGTTCCCTTGTTCCATAAGTAAAACCATCAAATGTGTTCTAAACCTCTATGCAATATCTTTCTTAGGTCAGATACCCTTTGTAGAGTTTCTGTAACACTGAACTTGAACATTTGAGGTTCTCAGGTTTTAGTTCTTCTTCTGCTAACATCTGGAAGAGACCCTGGTATTATTCCACGCAATGCACATCCTCCAGAACCAGAAGGCGTTGATGGGACTGCTGATGTTGGTGCTGGCCAAACTCCACAGTTACGCTTACCACGCTTCAAGGAGGTAGAGGTCAACGGAGCAGTTGTGAAGATTAAATATTGTGATACTTGCATGCTTTACAGGCCTCCTCGCTGTTCACATTGTTCAATTTGCAATAACTGTGTAGAAAGATTTGACCACCACTGTCCTTGGGTTGGGCAGTGTATTGGTTTGGTAAGCATTCCATTATACAGAGTAATATTTCTCTTAATAACATGCCTAAATTTAACAATGTGGATGGACTTTTTTTTAGCATGCATCTTACTTCAAAAGCCTTGAAATGATTAAATAACTTCACTTGTAGTAACTTTTAGAACTTGATTAAGTAGTAAGGGTATTATATCTAAGAGTTCCTATATGTTATCAGATGGCTCTCAATAATTGTCATTTAGCATGGTGGCATTGATAATTTTTGAATTTATTTTCTGATTAATTTGAGTGTATATGACTGAATGCAAATTTCTTGCTGCAGAGAAATTATCGATTCTTCTTCCTGTTCGTTTTTTCAACTACCCTTCTTTGTATATACGTTTTCGCATTCTGCTGGGTCTACATTCGGAGGATCATGGGATCAGAGAACACATCAATTTGGAAAGCAATGATCAAAGCACCTGCCTCCATTGTTCTAATAGTTTACACTTTCATATCAATGTGGTTTGTTGGAGGTCTTACTGCCTTCCATTTATATCTCATCAGTACAAATCAGGTAAGAAACTCATCGTACTTATTCACCTCCATTTTTTTTAAATCATCCATAAGCATTCTAATTCAAGTCTTTAGTGCAAGTGTTGATACGAGTTAACATTCATATTGCCATGCATTTTGCAGACTACATATGAGAATTTCAGATATAGATATGATCGGAGAGTAAATCCCTATTATAAAGGTGTGGTTGAAAACTTTAAAGAGATCTTTTGCTCCAGTGTTCCTCCATCCAAGAACAATTTCAGGGCTAAGGTGCCAAGAGAACCTGCCTTACCAACTCGTTCAATAGGTGGAGGTTTCATGAGTCCTAACATGGGAAAAGCTGTTGATGACATTGAAATGGGTAGGAAAACAGTCTGGGGAGATATGGGAGCTATGGGAGCAATGGCTGATCATGGTGGAGAGCAACTTCCAATCAATGATTGCTTGAACTTAAAAGATGGTGAATTAGGTGAAGTATCTCCAGACATAAGAACCGCAGTGGAGGAAGGCAACCGCAACGGAATACATCCAAGACGGTCTAGTTGGGGAAGGAAAAGCGGAAGCTGGGAGATGTCTCCTGAAGTTCTTGCTTTGGCAGCTCGGGTGGGGGAACCAAACCGTGTAGCTGGAAGCAGCAGTGGTAGCTTGTTAACTGAGAGCCGATAATCATAACCAGAGGTTCTTCTTGCGACGTAGTCAGGTGTTGGAAGTGGATTTGATATGTTGAGTACAGGGTGGGATCATCAAATCCATTCTTCATCAAAACAACAGTGGGGGGACCTTTTTAGTGGGGTGTTTGAAAGCGTTGGTTTAGCCATTGTTCTTTTAGGGAGGGGGGTGATGGAATGGTGTGTTGCTGTATGAGTGAGCTGTTTTTCAGTTTTGGTTTTTGTATTTGTGGAATTAGTTAGCATCTAATTTTATTCCATTTTAATTGAGCAAATGGTCACTATTTTTATGGCTCTCATTCTCTCTCAAAGTAGGGGACCGTTTCTTCGGTCTGCCATGCATCCTTCTGATCCTGAATTAAGTTTACTCTAGGGTTTACATACAGTTAATTGATTAGGGTGATTAATGAATTTCATGCAGAACATGGGACAAGCCATCATTTGCATTACTAGCACATTTTACATGTACCAGAGCTCTGTTTATCTCAAATGTCTTGCTACTAACAGACCCCCAGAGAGCTGCTGGTTTCCTCTCTTCTCATCTTCTGGTTGTTGATTCCTAGCAAGTGATCCTTGGTATTTTCAGCCAAGAGCACCGGCTGCATCCTGTTAGGTGCCAAGAAAATTCTTTTACTGGAAGAGAAAATTCTAATATGAACCGTTGATTATGTTCCAACGAATTATGGTCCATGTAATTGCTTCTTAATGGAAGTGACATTTCTATCAAAATATAATAAGGATTTCATGACTGAATTCAAATTTTTGCAAAAAGAAAGGGCCTAAATGAAAATAACTATGGTTGTTCAAATTGATCCAGAGAGTGATTCTTGGTAAATAAATGCAGTGTTTATTTACAATTTTAAACATTAAGATGCAACGTTCATGTTACTTTATGACATGGCATTATGGACTTCAACAATTCGAATTTAAAGGTCTAGTGGGTTTTAAAAAATGAATCCATTATTTTGCTTTTTGCAGTTTAATAATGGAGGATCACATAGAAAAAAAATTTATCCTTTCTTATAGTGGTTAAAAGGAAGAAGAAAAAAGTTCAGATATCTCCTCATCAGACTCCCAATCACATGAATAGTATATGATATAAACATCATGTGATTTCATGGAAAAATTTAGAACTAAAATTAACTGAAAGTCAGAGGTAGGGACTAGAGAGGCAACTGTCTAGTCAACACAAAGACTGCACATGAGTTTTTTTTTTTTTATTTTTTCTTTTTGTAATTGCACAATAAACCTTAAACAATAAAATAAAATAAATCCAAGGAGTGTTTTGTAATTTGACCTAATCTATGCTAATGCTGCTACACCTATATGTCCACATTTAATCCCTCCTCTTCATGATAATAGAAATTTGTGCAGAATTTATTAGCATGAGTTAAAATAAAAGTCTTTCTATATTGTATCGGCGTAACGTTACACCGATCAGAGAGTGTGATGTAGAAAATATGACATTAAATGATGTGATATTTTCTGTGTCACACTCTCTTATCGGTGTAATATTACACCGGTGAAATATAGTCTTAGCCATTAAAATAATGTCATGAAATGCGATTTTCTGTTCCTAAATTTAAAGAAAGAAAGAGAAACTGACCCAAATAAAATTTTAAAAAATAACTTATTTTTTTAGCAATAAAATTTAAAGTCTCATTGACCTTCTATTTTATTTTTTACTCACATTTTGCTTCTCCCTTTTCATTACATAAGAGACATTATTCCTATAACATTGAAAGGTTTACTCCTTTGCCAATGTGGAAGAAGTGAGAAAAATCTAGTTGTAGTAGGTGAGTTTCTTGATCTTTTTTTTTTGTCTTAAATTTATTTATTTTTCATTCTTATTTTGGTGCTTTGCATATACATTTTTAGACCTTCTTAGATTATGTTTTTTTTTATGTTACATAGTATAACTGTTTGACATGAACTGTATGAATCCATATATTTAGATTTCATTTTTTTTTTTTTATAAATTTTCATGGCAGATAGATAGATATGTTCAAGAACCAGCTTCAAGAACTTGCACAAAGAAGTTGTTTTAATTTACCTTCATATGCCTGTATAAGAGAAGGGCCTGATCATGCACCAAGATTCAAAGCTTCTGTTAACTTCAATGGCGAGATCTTTGAAAGCCCTTCTTACTGCACTACTTTAAGACAAGCTGAGCATTCGGCTGCTGAAGTTGCCCTCAATGTTCTTTCTTCAAGAGGGCCATCAAGGTCTCTTACTGCTAGAGTTCTTGTAAGTTTTCTAATTTAATTCAATACCCTTTTTTCTCTTCAATGTAATTGTAATGTCCATATTTATATAATATATTTTTTTTTGCCAGGATGAAACTGGAATTTACAAGAACCTCCTTCAAGAAACTGCTCACAGAGCTGGGCTTAATTTACCTGTATATACTACTGTAAGGTCAGGTCCTGGCCATGTCCCGACATTTACATGTACGGTTGAGCTTGCTGGTATGAATTTCACTGGTGACCCTGCTAAGACCAAGAAGCAAGCTGAGAAAAATGCTGCTATTGCAGCTTGGTCTGCTTTAAAAAGAAGTAATAATATAATTTTTGGACCTTTCTGTTCTTGTAATTACGTCGTTTTAAGTATATATTTATTACATGTTTGATTTTATTTACATTTTTGTGTAGTGCCAAGTCTTGATTCCTTGACAAACAAAGTAGTAGAGAGTCGTGATGAACAAGATCAAGCAGTTGTTGCAAAAGTCCTCTCAAATTTTAGATCTAAAGAGGAATTTAATAAGAGCAATAAACATTCAAGAAAGAGGGATTATTATTGCCAAGCTAAAAGGAGAATGGTAAAGGGTTATAGAGAAAATATCTCATCATCATCATCATCTTCTTCCTCTGCTTCTGCCTCAAACTCTCGGTATTATCAGCACTGGAAGCTATTGGATCTCTTATTGGATTCTGCTCTTGATACTTCATCAACAACTCAAAAACAAAACTCTTTTGTGTCTCTACTTCCTCCTCCTCCACCAAGATCAACTTCAAAGATTTTACCACCAACTTCAGCTGTCGAAAATTCAGTTCACTACCCATTAAGCAGGTCTATACAGCAAACACAATTCAAGGGTAAGCAGCAAGTGAAAGAGGTTGCTGTTGCTGTGGAAGAGCATCAAAAGGATGAGGAAGAATGGCTTGGTGTTGGTGCTATACATAAATCCATTGACAAGGAAAGTTGTAGTTCAAGTTCAAGTAATGCAAATTCAACTAGCGGTGGTGGCTACGGTTTAAGTTCTCCATACAGGCAATTTCATCATGAAGAATCATCAACTACAAGCAGAAATATTAGTAATAGAATTTTTGGGCCATCTCCAATTTCATCAACATCCATCAAGTGCACACCTCCAAGAATCCACATGGCTAGTAATAGTAGTCATTTTTACAGTGGAATAATGTCACATCCTCATAGAATTGCACCGGCAGTTCAAATTAGGTCAGTGATTCCTGTTTGTGCAGCACCACCAGCAACAGTCCGATCACCACCACCACCACCGTCACAACCGCCATCATCGGTTATTAATCCACCCACCAATATCACTCCAACTTCAAAGTCCACACAAACAGTAGAAGCAGAAGCAGAAGCAGCAGCAGCAGCAGAGGTATCAATATCATTATCAAGGGTGGTCAACAAGACAACAAGTACAACTACAACAACAGAGTCATCATCGAGTCGAAGTCCAACTCAACTGAGTTCTACTGAGTTCAACAAGAAGCTACAATTATTATGATATTGGAAAAATAAATAAAAAAAAAAACAAAAATTTTAGTTATTGGTAATTACTAGTACTAGCATATCTAGCCACTTTCGCGTAATGGGTATTTGCCACCTAATTTACTTCTTTTTTGGGGTCTCCAAGAAAAAGAAAAAGATAAAAAGAAAACCATGGTTTTGGTCTGTTTTTTTTTTTTACAGAGGATATCTATGCATGGTTAAATTTTTGTACTACTAAAAGACCATAAATATTTATAAGTCCCCATCTTCACCTACACATTTACTGCACTAGAAAATCCAGGGAGAGAAGAAGAAAACAATGGAAGAGAGCATTAAATGTGATCTGGGGAAGTGGGTTGCAGGAGATAAGAATGAGAGAGAAGGGGGGCAGATAGGGGTAGCAATGAAGGCAGAGAGAGAGAGACGATGAACAGACAATTTCAGCGATAAACGCAAGCAATTAATTTACCCCTTCTTTCTTTATACACTTTCAGACCAAAATTTATTAGTCTTGTCTTCTCCATTAATGCTCTTTCTCTTCTTCTTCAACTTTATTTTTTCTTTTTTTCTTTTTTTTTTTTCCTTTTAATAATGTAAGAAACAATAGCACTACTAGTACATTTTCATGTGGTTCTCTTGCTTATTTACCCCCTTGCTATACAAGATTTTTCAAAGGTTTTGAACTATAAAAACTAGCCGTTGAATTCTAGGGCAAAAATGGGCAGTTCAGAAATCCAAAATGAAGCGTAAATTGGTAGTTTTATTGTTTGATCCCAAATGGGTATTGAGGAAAATTTGATGTTATGGCCTCTATTGAAGAATGTTTTGAGACTTAAAAAAACAAAATTGGTATTGTGAAAGAGACTTGAGCTTTGTAGAGAATGGGCCATTAACATTAGGGAGAGCGGTGGCAGTGGTACATTGTGGCCCTTTGTTGTTTGTGTTTAGGAACAATGAGAAGCTAAATAAATAGGGGTAAGTGGAGCCCCATAATCTGATATGACCATTGATCGGACGGTGGGTGTTGATTAATGGGTTTTATATATGTTTTGTTTGCTAAAGGTATTTGTTGTTGCATTAACCATGTGTATCTATCTATCTATCTATCCCAAGTTGAAGAAAAAAGATGTTCCATAAGGCTTTTGTATATATTGTCAGTCCAATCACATGTAATTAGATTTGTTTTTGATTGAGGCCCTACTCCATGTGGTTGTTTTCTGTGGTTAATGTACAAATTTTATTACCTGCCAATGCAATAAAAGAATTTACCTGTATATAAATAGATGATTTTGTGTTTCAGAACTGTGATTTTTTTATTTATTAGCACTTCATAATTGTCATTTTGTTTGTATTATACAAAAATTTAATTAGAATTGGAAGTTGTCCTTTATCATTTATTATAGATCATACAAAAGTTCAAAATTGTAGAAGTTTTTCTAGCAAATTAAATAGTACTAGTAGGTACTTGAGCAATTAATAATGGTTGAATGACAGTAAAACAAGCAATTAAAAATAACAAAGATCAAAAAAATAAAAATAAATTGGAGTGGAGTACATGGAGGAAGAAGTGTAAATCCAAGAAGTCATGTATGGCACATGTTTGAACTTTATAAAAATTCCATAGATCATGTACAGCCACATGTTTGAAATTCCCCAAAGAAATAAAATAAAATTAGACTCAGCTATGTTTGAAATGATGGAATTTCAAAATT
>CANYLF010075078.1:0-13250 GCA_948193215.1 Bocquillonia castaneifolia
AAGCAGTTACTACTACTATTATGTCCTTATTGAAAATATTACTGATCCCTATGATTTTACTATGTCGGATATAGCGGACTCATGCCAAGTAGGGTCATTGGCTCGGACATCTTTGGTGCTGCACAAAGATGTTAACAATCATAATAATAATATTAATAATTATATTACCTATTTGAAAGTTGTTGACAGCTTGGCTTATGGTTTTGAGCTCTCATGGTCTCCTGTTTGCTGTTACAACCGTTGTGCTCTGTATGGTTTGCCCTCCGACTCCTACTCCTACAACAACCTATGTAATCGATACACCTACCGTATGTCCTCTTCTTTCTTTTCTTTTCTTTTATTTTCAGTTTTATCTAGTTACATAATTATTAGTAATTTTTTTCATCATATGCTAATTAAAATATACACCTACCGTATGTCCTCTTCTTTCTTTTCTGTTCTTTTATTTTCAGTTTTATCTAGTTACATAATTATTAGTAATTTTTTTCATCATATGCTAATTAAAATATATATATATATATATGCACCTAAAACTCTTATATCATTTACAAGAAAATATGGTAGGATTATAGTGATTAGACATGAGGGAAGAGAAGGTGGAGTAGATTGAAACGAGGGTAATGTGGAGGAAATGATATGATTTTTAATTTAATTTATTTTATTTATTAGTTTGTGTGAATTTTATAAATTAATAATAAAGGAAAAATAAAAAAAATAATATGTGGTGTTGTCGTTTTTCACTTAAAGGTATTCAATTTTTTCATGACAAAAAAAATACCATGTGATATTAAAAAAATTACACTTTAATACCTTACCAACTAAAATAGTAATTTTTATATTATACAATAAATATAATGTAGGATTCTAATTTTATAATAATTTTAACTTATTATTAGTGTAATAATTAGTTGGCGGAGTATTAAAGTGCAATATTTTTAAAACCACATAATACTTTTTGTCAAGAAAAACTGAATCTTAAGTAAAAAAAATTGACAAATTACTTTTTTGTACGTTATTGAATAATAAAGCATAAAATTATTAATTAATGCTCAATTTGATAAATTATTAAATTTCAAATAAATATAACTAATTAAAAATGATAAAAGTAAAATATAAAATAAAAGAATACATAATTAATTAAGATATCATAAATAAAATTGAAAATTAATTTAATTGTATTATAAAAATTAATGAATTACAAATGTAAAATAGAAATGAATTTTTATTACTCAATCAAACAGTTCAATTTTAATTAATTATATAAACTCCGAATTTACTTAGGAAAATCATCACAATACAAACTCAAAATCCATATTTAATGAGTTTTAAATTAAAACTCAGTAATAAAAAGACTAATTTCAAGTAATTATTAAATCCTAGATTTATCTAGTAAGATTCATCACAATACAAACTTAAAATTATATAATGTATGATATTTTTATAAATTTAAAATAAGGCTTATTTTAACCTAGATTCAATTTTAAAAAGAGGTCAAAACTGAAATATTGTCCCAAATAGGGGGAGTGAGGGAGTGGGTACTTGCAATGAGGGGGGCGGTCAAAACCGTACATCTACCTCCCTTATGAGTGAGAAGAATTGAATAATGATTTTTTGGGTAACTAATTAATTGATTTAGTTATGAATACCAAAAGAAATTAGAGACATGCAATAAAGGCAAACTGAAAGCAGGAATTAACAATTAAAAGTAACCACTAATAAGGAGCAACTCCTACGATTTGATCCCCTTTGGGGACAATAATGACATGGAGAAATCTGGTGTTACACGGCTGTTCACAAAGGTGCACGCCTGTGCACAACCTAGGAAACGCATAATCAATGTAATGCAAAGGTTAGGGTAGGGAAAACTAACCTAAAGTCTTGCTAAGGCTCAGAAGGTCCTAAATTGAAGGATCAAACACCTAACTTTTGCTAGAGCGCCAACCCCAGCAACGCGCATTAAGCATTTAACACCCTATTATCTTTACAAAACTTAATAGCCGTTCTCTCACTCTATCTATTAGATTGAATAGTACTATGTGATGTTCTAAGGCCGATGGGGATTCTCTCGAACTTGCCTTAAATATAATAAGTTACACTCATAGGGTGATCAATCACACAAATGCACATTTAACATCACATAGGAAACCCCTACTCTATCAACAAGCAAGAAACATCACACAAACACATTCAACATGCCATTATTACCCCCAAGCGCTTATCAAGCCCTTGGGGTTAAGGAAACTACTCACTAAACATCAATTCAAAGCATAAATATTAAGTAAAAGCCAAGATTAAAGAGATATTACCCATAGTTATTAACTATCAAGAACAAACCAAAAGTAAATTAAATTGCATAAAACTAGAAATTTCAAAGTGTTTACGACATAAAAGATAACTAAGATCCTAAATCTATTAAGATTGGAATCCTAAAACTAAAGAATTTTTCCCTAAAACTACTAATATTCTCTCTCTCTCGACTACACCAACCATATAAAGTGAGAGAATTGAGAGTTGCATTAATGGTCTCTAAAGGAACGCTTTTTATAGCTCTTTTAAAAATAGACAGCACGATATTACATGGTTGTGCACAAGCTTACACTGCCATGCATCACTAATTCACAAATTCCTAAAAAAATTCCCTTGCACATTGCTGTGCAGGATCTCGCACAGTCTTGCACCTCTAATCAAAAAAATTCCAGAAGCTTATTGTCTTCATTCTGCAAGGCCATGCAAAGCTTAACACAGCCGTGTATCTTCAGGAGTGATCATTCTTAAATTCTTGGATTTTCCTTTAGTTTCTTTGCATTCTGATAACTACTAGCTCCGGCTTAACTCCCAATCTTCGTCAATGCTTGAACCTTCATAAAATCACATGAAATAATTATAAATCACCAAGTTAAGCACTAGAATGAGTAATAATGTGATTAATGCATAATTAATGGAATTAGGGGAATTTCTAAAAGAATTTGGATAGAATTCCTCCCATTAGGGTTCATAAGGCCCTAAAAGAAGGTGTATTTTACACATCAAATTCCCCCAAACTTAGCATGTTTCTTGTCCTAAACCAAGCAAATAAAGAGCTAAATAGGTAAGGCAGATAAATTTCTCGACATCTAAAATTGACCTATGCAGGAGTAGGGCTAAGAGGAAATTCACAAAGGGCTTAAGAAATACATGCAAGCTCTAATCATATAATCCACATTTTAATAAAGGGATAAAACCTAGCTATCAACCAATCATTGTACTGTAAAGATGTGCGTGCTCAAAAGTTTAACTAATGCATCCTAGAGACTATATTGGCTAACAAAATGTGTGCCCATCCTAACACTACTAGAAAAACAGCAATTTAAGACGTACGAATCTGTCGAAAATTGTAATTTGCGACGGCCAAAATCTGTCTCGAAGTACCTTGTCGTCGCAGATGTTTTTACAATGGATTTGTCAGTACGTCGTAAATTTGTAACGGAATTTGACCATTGCAAATTTTTTTACACAATTTTAAAATTTTAATTAAAATTATTTAAAAAATTTTTTAAAAATAATCTTAATAAAGTAATTTATTTAATCACCTTTAATACTTTTCAAATCACCTTAATCACCTTTAATATCTCATTATTTTGTCAAATTACCTCACTTCCCAGTAGATCACCCAACTTTGGAGTGCTCTGGGCTGAGCACATTTAACTTTGTAGTTCCTTTAATCCGCCCTTCATTTATGCTGTTGATGATATCTATTATATGTTATATCAAAATATATTTATTATATATGTAATTAATAACTTATTATAGTTATTAATTGGTAATTATATATAATTAATAATTGTATAATTATATTAATCACTAATTATATACAATAAAAATATTTTTATTAATCATTATTTAATTACTAATTAAATATAGTTATTAATTACTAATTATATATGTAATTAACAATTAAATATAGCTTTTTTATAAGTTTATTCTTTATTATTAAAAGACCAAGAAGGTCAAATTAATACAAAGAATTAAGAGTAAAAATAAAAGCCTCAAGGCACCTAATCACATCATCCGCCGAGACTACTATCTTTAGGTATTTACATCTAACTAAAAACATGGAAAAGTAAATGCCTTTATACAGAAAATCCCCCAACTCAGAAGAGTGATTAAACACCATGCAAAGATGAAGACCAATGCAAAAAAAAAAATCTTTAACAATTGCTGGAAGATCAAAAGAAATCCTCCACCTTCGAAATAAATTGTGCCAAACCGAGGAGGCTACCTTGCAGTGCATAAGAGGATGATATTGGCTTTCTAATTCAGCGCAAAAAACACTTGAAGCCAAAGAGATATGTAAAAGGTTACGCTGGACCAAAAACAACCTGGTAGGAAGCTTACCATGTAAAGCCATCCAAGTACTAAATTTAACTTTAGGAAGTGAACAAGATTTCCAACAAATATTACAACATTCTTCATGTACATTAGAACCTGTCGATGCAAGATAAGCCTTAGAGAAGGAATAGCAGGTATGGTCACCTGATGTGTTAAGCTTCCAAGCCAAGATGTCCGATTCATTTAGTCTTAAACACACTGTTGCAATAAGAGACCAGAGCTCGGTTAGACTTTCCTAGTCTGTTAGGCAAAGGCTGCGAGTCCAGAAAGGGCGTCCATCTGAATAGCATAGCTGTTGCAAGCCATCTTGAATTGTAATAGCAGTATTTGAAGCTAAAGAAGCAACGCGAGGGAACAAACAATCATGAGCAGTACCGCCATGCCAATCATCAGTCCACAAGTAAATATTACTACCATTCCCAACTTTGAACAAAACATTAGAAATAAAGAAGTTCCAAACTGATGAATTCTGAAAACATAAGGCTCTTATACCTCTCCATATATGAGAAAGCTTGGAAGGATTAGCCTCTATCAAATCTTCCCAAGTTGTCACACCATATAAAACTGAAATCAAAGAGTTCCATAATGAATTCAGAGGTCTTTTCTTGAGATGCCAAACCCATTTTAAGAGCAGTTCCGAATTACTTGTAGCAAAAGAGGTAATGCCTAGACCTCCTTGGAAATCGGAATAAAAACAATCTCCCAAGACACCTTAAACAATCCTCTCTCGAAAGGGTCCCCCTTCCATAAACATTGTCTCATCTATCTTTCAAGCTTTTAAGCAACAGCAGAAGGCATTTTAAAGATTGACAACAAATAAATTGGAGGGCTTATAAGCACCGACTTGATAAGGGTGAGCCTGCCCGCATAAGAAAGGGATGAGCCATTCCAAAGTGATAATTTCTAAGCGAATCTATAAACCAACGGGTCCCAATGACTTATACGCAAGGAAGATGAAGAAAGAGGCATGCCAAGATAATTTAAAGGGAGAGATTCAATCTTAAATTGCATGAGGGAAGCACATTGAGAGGTAAAAAAATTCATCCACTGCAATCCCTATAAGAGAACTTTTAGAAAAGTTAAGTTTAAGCCTTGAGATGAGTTCAAAACATCTAAAAACTCTCTTGAAAAGCAGTAAATTATCAAGGTTAGTTGACAGGAAACATAGGGTATCACTTGCATATTGAAGAAGTAAAAGATGAGTGGATGAGGAAATCTCTAAGCCTTTCAAATAACCAAACTGAATAACCTTTTAATCATCCTGTTCAAACCATCCACAATAATTACAAAGGGGAAAGGGACATGAGTCACCTTTTTCACTCTTCTTCCATTAGCTAAAAAGGAGGTCGAGGAACTATGCCAACAATTAAGAAGCCACTTAATCCATAAATCATCAAAACCCACATGCCTCATAACCTTCTCCAAATAAATCCATGAGACATTATTGAAGGCCCTGTGAAAATCTAGCTTGGAAAGAAAGGAAGATTGTTTCTTCTTGTGGAGATAGTGAACCACTTCAGCAGTCCAGAACCCACATTCATGAATGTTCATGCCTTTGATAAATGCAAATTGAGAGTTAGAAATAACAAAAGAAATAACCTTGTGAAGTTGAAAGGATAAGACCTTTGTCAACATCTTATAAATGCCATGGATCAAAGAAATAGGCCTAAAATTCCTAATTGAAGAGGAACGAGGAATTTTAGGAATGAGGACAGTGTAGGAGCACTTGAGATCCATTGGGAAAATTCTAGTTGCATGAAATTCATTAAAGAACTTCACAATCTCATCTTCAAAAACCTCCAAGCCCGTTAGTAAAAGAAGAAATTAAAACCATCTGGGCCTAGTTGTTGGCACCACAAGAAAGGAATACAGCTTGTATTTCCTCTGTTGTGAAGGGTTCGGTCAACAATCTATTATCTTCTGGCTGCACAGAATTAAAAAAAAATGGTAGAAAGGTCAAAAGGAACCTCTGAAGATGCTCTGAATAACTTTGAGTGGAAACTGTTAATTGTGCTCTTAATAAGAACGAGATCAGAATGGGTTCTACCATCATCTTCAATCACTGTGATCTTGTTGTTCTAAAAATGAAACACTGATTTTCTTTCATATATGTAGAGATAATATATGAAAAGATGAATGGAAAGAAAATATGTGTTTCATTCACTTTGAAGATGGAGATGTTCGATAATATGAACCATTACGATGAGTTTTTCCTTTCATTAGGGCTTTCTTTTCTAGATTTAGTTTAATGAAAGAAAAAAACTTGTGGATTCAAAGTCAAACACTTACAAATTTGATTTATTGATTTGTCAAACTCTTACAAATCAACAATTTTATATATCCTAAATATAATAAAAATTTCAAATATATCCTCAACTTTAGTGCAAGTTTCACATATATCATCAAATTTAATGAAAATATTAAATGTATCCCAGTATTTGGTGAGTTGACAGTCACTTAAATAAAAAAAATTATTACGTCGGCACGCTATGTCATCAATGTCACACGCTTGGATATATTTGAAACATATCGAATAGTTCAAGGGCTAATCTGAAACACTTTTGAAATTAGAATATATTTTAAACTTACATTAAAGTTGATTTGTTATCTTTTAAACTAAAACTAATTTCTCTATATATCCCAATCAAAAAAAATTCACTATATATAATACAAATTGTCACCTTTCACAAACTAACAACAAATTCATTTCATTAGCAATTAAACTATAAGATGTCATTAGCAATTAAATACATCTCATGGGTACCCGCCCGGCCCTCTAGGCTTGCCCGTTTTGGGCCTGGCTTAGGTAAGAATTTTAAACATAAGTTCGAATAGGTCTGAGTCTGGTTAAATCTGAAAATTTTCATGAGCGCACTTAGGTTTCAAGTTTTGAAAAAAATACATATAGGCCCTCCTAAGCCTGACCCGAGCCTAAAATTTATAATTGTTTAGGAGGGCATGGGCTTGAAAAATAGGCCCGGTTAGGGCCCAGGCTAGGCTTGGTCCAACCAACAAAATATGCAAACCCGACCCGAGCTCGCCCGATGAATAGGTCTACATGCTAGAATAAGAACATTTTTCGTTAATGTGATAGCAAAAAAAATTATTTTTAGTAATTCTTTACATTATTTGACATTAATATGTTTGATATTAACTAACTAATTAGAAAAATATGATAATGATATTTTGATTAATATAAAAAAAAAGTCATTATTCAACTTTTTTTTTAATATGGGGGAGTGGGGATTTAGAACTGGGATTCACAGAGTTCAATATATATGTCTCAACCACTAGGCTATGCCTTGGAAGACTTCATCATTCAACTTTCACATCAGTAAAAAATTTCCTAAGTTTGACAAGTGACTTCCTATGCATAAAAATAAAAAATCAAGTAAAAAAATACTTTACCTGTATTAAAATAAAGTGAAAGTTTAGTGAACCACATAATTCAATACCTCTCCTTTAACTTAGACAAATTAATATTATAAATTATCAATAATAAATATTATCTTTAATTTAATATCTTTTTTTTTTGTTGCAGGTGTATTATATAATGTGATCTCTTTTATGTACAATGGCCTTGTTCACCTTTTTTCTCACTTAGGTTGTGTAAATTCTTCAACTTTCTTTTACAAAATTAACTTAAATGTTTAATTAGCATTGTCATTTTTTTAACTGGAATTTTTTTAATCAATTATTTTTATTTTGTTAATTTTTTATATATTAAATGTGAGTTTTCTTTTGAAAATTATAACAATGTAGTTTCCAGATTTTATGAATATTCTTTCTGAAACTTAAAAAAAATAACTTAAAAAATCTTAAAACATGACTTCTCCACCTCAGTACATAAATATGGCTAAGTTAGGTCACACTACATACCTCATAAAAACATGAGTATTTACTATTTGATTTTCTATTTCACTAAAGTGTTTTTTTTTTCCTTTTCAATTTTGCAGTTGGACGGATCCCTGCCATTTCTATTTTCGGTAAGAATTCATCTTTAAAATTGATATAATTCTCTAAATGTCGTTATTGTGTGTTAGAGTTTTAATTAATCTTTAAAATTGATATAATTCTTAAAATGTCCTTATTCTGTGTTAGAGTTTGAAGTATATTTGCATCTGTCAATTTAGTTTAGAACAGTTTAATATTGTTTTTTGATAAGTAAAGAATTATATTAAGAAGGACCAAAAAATGATCAAAAAAAGTACATATTATAAAAGAAAAGACTCGGAGGATCTAATTACATCATCAGCATAGGTTGAAATCTTGAGAAATTTACATTTAAGAAGATACATCGAAAAATAAATAACTTTATATAGAACAATTGAATATTTTGTTATAAGTCCATAAATATTTATGTGTGAGTATATGAAAATTATAAGGTAGTAATATTATATGTGTGTGTCTATACACACACACATACAATATATACAAGCTGAAATACCAAAAGGTGGTGAATTGGTGCGGAATTAGAAATTAAAAAATACTTCAAGAATGGATTAGGGAAGAAAACAAGGACACAAAAGGTTTATAGTGGTTTGGACCCAACTTGTCCTACATCCACTCTCCCAAATACACAATTTGGGGTTCACCTATCCACCAAGGATAATAAGGAGATTTACAAGGCTATCTCCAACCTTTACAATGAGTTTTACCCAAGGCTAACTCACAAACCCTAGTGTTTCCAAGAGGCTAACACCAAACCTTTACAATGAAGATTTCAATAGGCTATCTTCAACCATTACAAAGAGAATTCTAAGGCTCTCTCCAAACCTAACCCTAGTGTTTCCCAACTCACAAAGAATTGACACCAGTACATGGATAACTAATTCACTCAACCCAAGTAACAAATGCTCTAAAGTTCTAGCTACCCATAACCAAACAACCAAATAATTACAAATGATTGAAAAATAAGTTTACAAGAGTTTGGCTATCAAAGAATTAATGTCCTTTCTTTAAGAACATTTATGATGGGTATTTATAGCCAAAAATCCCTAAAACTAGCTATTAGAAATAACCCCAAGGGTGTCTCTAATGGCTTTTTGCTTTTTGCATAAAAAGCACTCACATCTGTCCAACGGCTAGTTTTTCAGAGACTTCATTGAATGTCGCGGGGGCGACATCTCTAACCACGGGCATGAAAATCACTGGGCAGGGGATGCCTTTGAGAGCGGCTCTTTGTCTGATGAGCGGCTCTTTGTTTGATCAAACCGCAGTAGTGATATTTCTAACTGCAGGCGTGAAATCACCAGGCAGAGAATGCCTTTGAGGATGCAGCTAGATTCCTTTGATGAGTGGCTTGATTTCCTTTTGAGGAGCGGCTTCCATCTGATCAAATCGCGGGGGCGATTTAGTCCATCGCGGGCGCAACCTCGAACCTTCAGAAAGGGGCTCTCTGTTTCTCAAATCGCGGGTGCGATATGGTTATGTCGCGGACGCGGTTCTAAGTGTACAGAAGCCTTTTAAGTTTTCACTAAAAAGTCTGGGCGCGATTTCCTTTTCGTGGGAGCGCTTTGTTACTGGTCGCGGGGGCGATCACCTCATCGCGGGCGCGGTATATTACCGCAGGTGCGGATCCTCTTATCACGGGCGCGGTTTGGAGGAGTCATTCAAAACTAGCTTGGTTGAAAACCTACACACTTAGGAACTTTGCTAGATAAAGATAAAGGGTTGTTAAACTCAAAATAAGATGGATTGATGCCACTAAAGCCAACATCTACTAACCCCTGTTAGCTCCTCCTCAGTCAAGGCAAAAGTGTCCTGGAATTCTGATAGTGTTTGCAAAATTTCTTGTAAGATCCATGGGTCCATCTCCCCTACTTTTATTTCTTTGCCTAACCCCAGGGCTTTGTTTTGAACAGGCCCCATAGGCTCGGCTTTATTTTCCTTTTGTTGGATATTATCTTCTATGACAATGGTTGAGAACACCCCTTTTAGTGCCTGACAATAGGCGATTCTTTCTTACCTCTGGTCGCCTTTGATTATCGCCTCTCCTTTCGAGGTAGGGATCTTTAAGAGCAAATATCGTATGCAAATGCTAGCACACGTTTCATTGAGAATAGGTTGCCCAATGATAGCGTTGTATGCGAATGGGATATCAACCACCATAAATTCTGCTTGCAATGTCTTGGTTATGTCTCATTTGCCCAATTCTACTTCCAACATGATCGAACCTACAATTGTTGTTTATTTACCTCCTAGGCCTACCAGCCGAGTGTTGACGGGGACGGCTTGGCTTGGTCTAATCCAATTTTGTCAAATACTTTAAGAGTGAGGAGATTCACTGAACTCCCTGTGTTCACTAGTATATTATGGACCATGCAATTATGAATTAGAGCTTTGACTACTGGAGCATCTTCGTGGGGGGTTACAATTGCCCCTTTATCCGTTACTGACATTTGCACCGTTCCAATCTGTTCTGCTGGAACCGCCTTTGAATTGATAGAATAGATGGACTTGGCTGACCTTTTTCTCTTGGTAGAACTATCGCCTCCTGCGATTCCCCCTGTAATCACATATATGTGTTTGACAGGTCCCCCTCTAGCTTTTCTATCACCTTCGGCCTCATCACTATTTTCATCATTTCTGTGGTCTCGCCTCCTTTCTTGTCTTCTGTCATTCCTTCTATATTCCCCTCTATCGCCTCTTTGATCTCTAGGCCTTTCTTCTTGCCTGTTATCTTACCTCTCTGTGTCTCTATCATTTCTTCAATCATCTCTATCATAGGTGGGTCTATCATGATCGTCCCTTTTGACAAATCGCCTAAGGGACCCAGCTTGTATGAGCTTTTCTATCTCTTTTTTCAAGTGATTACATTGCTCTATATCATGGCGTACATCTTTATGAAACTGGAGTACTTGCCATTGTCCCTTCTCTCCGCCGTGTATGAACTCATCCTCCGTGGCCATTCTATCCTTTCTCCATTGTCTTTGATGTGCATGAGGATTCGTTCTCTAGATGTATTAAGGGGTGTGTATTTGGGGAGATTGGAGCTCTTAGACCCATTATTACCACTTGAGTTTTTGCTCCTCTTAGGAGATCGCCTATCCCCCCTTGGGGAAAGCTCTCTTTTGTATTCTTTCATTCTCTTAAGATAATATTGACCATCATCCACTCTTATGGCTGTATTGGCGAGTGCCATTAAAGCTTCTACATTATTAGGAGCCTTGGTTAGCAATTCCCTCCTGAATTCTTCGTTTGTTGTACCATGGAGCATAGTGGAGCAAGCTACACCTTGATTCAAATCTTCTATCTTGGAGATTTCATCATTGAATCACTCTATGTATTTTCTCAAGGGTTCGCCTTCCCTTTGCCGGATAGAGAATAGGTCTGCTGACACCTTTTTCTATTGGATGGAGGCTGCAAATCTTTGCCTAAAAGCTGTGGTGAGTTGTCTGAAGGAATGTATAGAGTGTGGAGGCAGTGTTTTGTACCAATCAGCAGCGTTCCCCTATAAGGTGGTGGGGTAGAATTTGCACCATATATAGTCCTCATTAGTTTGGACACTCATAGATGTCTGAAATTTGTAAACGTGGCTTGCAAGATCAGATTTTCCAGAATAAATGTCTAGTGTGGGGAACTTAAACCCTTTGGGTAGAGGTTTATCTAGAATATGTTGAGCCAAGGGTGACTCATTCTTTAAATTGAACCCAGGGTTGAAATCTTGCATGCCCATCTTACCAATGACTTCTCTGACTTGGTTTTCTATTTTTTCCTTTTCATCCTCCTCTTACTCCACCCTCTCTGCGATTTCTCTTTCTATCTGCTCGTTTCCCCTCTTAGGTGCTTTCTCCTTTATCTCCAAAACTGAGGGGGCAACTTTCTATGTTTTCTTCTTGGTTTTCTTTTTAGGTTGTTTATCCCTTGTTTCTATCCAACCTTTAATGTTCTGGATTTTGTCATCAAACTCTAACATGCTTCGTCTAAAATTCTGGCTACATCGGCCGCACTAATCATGCTACTTCCCTCCCTTCCCCTTGTGTTAGTAGGATGAGAGGATGCATCATCAAAATTGTCTCCTTGAGGTGTAGGAGGGGGAACAAATTGGGTAACATATTCATGGTGCCCTTAAAGTCTGGCCATATTAGTTTGAACTTGCAATCCCTGTGGAGGGGAAATATCATTATTTGGTTGGGGAATGAGAATTCATTGATTTGGAACGAAGGTAGGGCCTGGGTGATAAACAAGTGGAGGGGTAAATAAGGAACATTGAAATCTATTCCAGGAGGCCTTAATGGACCTCGGGGAACCAGTAGTGGCATGGAGGTTGTCGGTGGATCTTGTGTGATGGGAGGAGTTTCCGATGGTATTGGTGGAAATCTTGGAGTTTGAGAATTTTGAATTTCAAGAGTTAAAGTATGTTGAGGATTTTGAGTAGTAGTAGGAACTAGAAATCTAGGTGGTTGTTGAGTGGGGGGAGTCCCCTGAGTAGTTCTGGGTGGTTGTGGCATCCACGCTAGAAGTTCTCCTGGACCAAAGAAACTAGGAGGTAAATCATAAGGAGGGTCGTCATTCGTCATGATGAACTGCTTTTTGAATTAAAAACAGTCCATGCTCACCGCGCCAATGAAACGTTCAGGACGTTCCCCTTGCCTGAATGTCGCCTGAGTTGTTCTACGTCATGGAACCTGCAAAACAAGGGCAGACTTGGTGTGGTCCCTAGGGTCTGACTCCGATGCTTAAGTTAGAGACTTTCTCTTGAGAGTTATGAAAGTATTAGGATGGTAAAAACGATACCTGATCCCCTAGATGGCAGGGGTTTATATAGTGGTAGGAACAATCCCCTTAAGCCCAAGAATCCTTGTCCTACTAGGCTTAGGAGTCCTCCTTTGCTGTAATGAGTCAGAATCCCCTTAGGATTGGGAGCCCCCCTTGAAATG
>CANYLF010075180.1:0-10005 GCA_948193215.1 Bocquillonia castaneifolia
AACGATCGTTGTACATTTGACAACGATCATTGCTATTTGGACCACGATCGTTGCACCCAATTTTCAGAGAAAAATTTATGTTCGAAGGGAATTTTTAATTGAATTTTAATTTAAGATTAATTACCATTATTATATATATTAATCTGTATTATATTGTGTTAGATTCGGGTCGTTACACCTTCTTACCAGGTGTGATTTGGAAATTACGGGTAATATTTGGGGTCAGCCATGGGGTGATTTGGAATCTTGGGCGCGATCCTTCTGATCGTGACTGTGCATTATGAGTCACTTCCCAATATTTTCATTTGCTTTATGAAACTCAACCTGCACACTTATAAACTTTATCAAACACCAAGTAATTGTTGCTAAGCTCAAAATAAAGTTGGTTGATGCCACCAACGCCAACAAATTGAAATTAAAATAAAGTATGTAACATTTGAAAAATAAAAAATGAAAATTATAAATGAATCCTAAATGATTTTGATGACAACAACTAGAGTTTTTGTAAATAGTTCTTAACAACTATATATACAAATAATTAAAAAAAACTATTAAATTTAATAAACTATGAAAATTTAACAATATTGAAAAATCACATATTTTAATTAATAGTGTATATCATATGAAATTAAAAATTTGTATCAAATTTAGTACTTCACTCACTACTAGAATTATCCGGATTAGAAACGTAAAAAAATCCGTTTCTAATTAGAAACGGATTATACTAATCCGTTTCTAATTTTATACAATTAGAAACGGATTTACACTTGTTTTTAAATCCGTTTCTAATTTAGAAACGGATCTTGTCCTTTTCTAAAATCCATTTATAATTATAAACGGATTGTTCCGTTTCTAATTAAAAACGGATGATAAATCCGTTTCTAATTAGAAATTAGGAACTAAAATTTTTTAAAATCAGAAACAGATATTATTTCCGTTTCTAAATCTGTTTCTAATTTTGGCGCGAATTTGGGGTTAAAAAATTAGAAACGGATTTTATTAATTTAGAAACGAACTTGTCTGTTTCTACTTAGTAACGAATTTCTTATCCGTTTCTAATTAAAAATAGGGACAAAAATCTTCTAAAATTAGTAACGGATTTATGTCCGTTTCTAATTCTGTTTCTAATTAGAAATGGATTTTACTTTTTTTTCTAATTCCGTTTCTAATTTTAGAAAATTAGAAACGGATTTTATTTCCCTTTCTAATTTTTTGAAATTATGTATAATTAAAAAATATATTTATTAATTATTATAACTATAATTAATTACATAATGTTATTAATTACTAATTATACATAATTAATAAATATATAATTATCTAAATCACTAATTATATATATAACTAAAAAATATATTTATTAATTATTATACAGTTCATGTATTTCTCTTATTGCTCCTATCTCTACAGAGGAGATTCATGCGGGTCTTCTTGCTTGCAATGATCAAAAAGCTCTAGGGCTTGATGGTTTAAATTTCTACTTCTACAAAAGAGCATAGGAGGTTATAAAAGATGATGTGTTAGAGGTTTTTCAGAATTTTCATTCTCAGGGGAAGCTTCCAAGGGATTTGAACCACTCCTTTATGGTTCTAATTCCAAAACTAAAAGATGCCCATAACTTGCGTGATTTTTGGCCAATTAGCTTAGTTAATGGGAACTGCAAGATAGTGTTGAAGGTTTTGGCAAGACGGCTAACTCCAATCATGCCTTCCCTCATATCAGAGACTCAGCATGCTTTTGTTGGCAGTTAGAACATCCATGATTGCTCTTTCACTACTATTGAAATCTGTCATGTTCTAGAGAAGAGGAAACAACCTCATCTATTATTGAAACTTGATTTCAATAAAGCATTTGATTCAGTTTCTTGGGTATACTTGGAGAAGGTGATGCAGAGAATGTGCTTTCTTGAAAAGTGGAGGATGTGGATTCTTAATATGCTAAGCAACTCTCATATTTTGCCTCTAGTAAACGCAGCTCCTATTTCTCCTTTTTGGATACACAGAGGAGTCCACCAAGGGGACCCCCTTTCCCCATTTTCATTTGTTTTGGCGGTTTAAGGCCTAAAGAGCTTATTATCATTTGTAGTTAATAGCAACAACTTAAAAGGAGTTCAGTTGTCAGGGTACTATGAGGAGATTTCTCTTCTCCAATTTGCTAATGACACCCAGATTTTTTTGCCATTCAATTTGGAAATGCTGCAACATCTAATTGCTTTGCTTCATTATTTTGAGCTAGTTTCTAGGTTGAAGATAAATTTCACTTAGAGCTCCATTACTGGGATAAATGTTTCCTCTAACTCTTTGAATCTTGCAGCTTCCTTGATTAATTACAAAGTGGATAATATGCCTTTCAAGTATTTGGGTTTACCTTTTACTACTAGGAATCTCTCTGTTAGCCAATGGGATCTTATGGTTTGTTCGGTTCGGTAAAAGCTTTCTGCTTGGAAAGGCTCTTTACTCTCCCTGACTGGTAGGATTGTTCTAATTAAATCTATTTTGCAGTGCATTCCCATCTATCGCCTATCAATATTTGCACTGCCAAAGACTACCTCTAATAGATTAAATTCTCTTATGACTAACTTTTTGTGGCGCGGAAATGAAAGTAAGGGGCTGTGCAAAGTGTCTTGGTTGAGAATCTGCTGTGATAAAGTGTAAGGAGGTTTCGGCTTCACTTCTATTACCTCGGCAAACTAGTCTTTACTTATGATGTGGGTCTGGAAATTATATAATCCGAGACCGTCGTCTCTTTGGGCTATAGCTGTAGCTTCTGGATCTAATATTTCCACATGGAGAAATGTTCGTTTCATTGATATGCGTAGATCATCACATTTTATGGAGAGGTATTTTTAATGCTTATGTCAAGAACATTGAAGTTTGAAAAACTTTTGTTAACAATTGTTCCGATGTTATCTTCAACGGCCGAAACACCCAGTTCTGGCATAATGCTTGGTTACTTGTTGGTCCTCATGTTGCTGCTTTTCCCTCCCTATACAACCTGCATCGATTCCCATTCTATTCGATGTATGATGCATCTGCTGGGAACTGGGCTCATCTCTGGCATCATCGGCTTAGAATAGGGGAGCAGGATCAGTTCAACTCCATGCTCACATTACTGCATCCTGTTGTGCTTCTTGACAGGCCTGATATAGGGAAGTGGATGCTGAACAGTAATGGGTTCTCTACTACAAGTTTCAGGCAACTTTTATCAGCCATAGATTCAGCTGCAATTCCCCATTTCAAGCTCCTTTGGAATTCTGATGCAGCTCCCAAGATTAAATTCTTCATTTTGCTTGCTTTTAACAATGCTATATTGGGTAATAAATTCCTCTCATCCAGAGGTACTTCTCTTCCTTTTGGATCCTCTTGTGTTCTTTGTATGCATCCAAATGAGACAACTTCCCATATTATCCTTCATTGCCCTATGGCTATGTTTATCTGGAATTGGTTCTTTCAGATAGTTGGTCTCTCCTATGTGATTCCGGGTAATGTTAAGGACAACTTCATACAGTGGTGAGCTGCGCTTTTTCGTCACCAATAATCAGCTTTCTGGTTGCTTCTCTGGTTTTTTATTGCTTGGTCAATTTGGAAAGGGAGAAATGCAAGAGTCTTCAATAACACAACCCTGAACTTAGACTCTATTATTAGAAATTGTATTTTTGATGCTGTTTTTGTTTCCAATATTAGGCATAGGGAGTTTCCATACTCTAGTAACGATGTATATCACAGCTAAGATACTATTTTTTTCTTTTTGATTTTGTTTATTCCCCTTGCTCGATGACGTAGCCTCCCGGCGCAATCATTTTGAGTATTTTTTTTCCATGTCTTGTGGATTATTAATATGCATGCCTATTTAACAAAAAAAATATCTTTAGTAATTATTATGTAATTAATAATTAAATATTGTTATTAATTACCTATCATACATGATTGATAAATATATATTTATTAATTATTAATTAATTATAGTTATTAATTACTAATTATATAATTACTAATTATTTAATTATAGTAATCACTAACTATATCTAATTAAAAAATATATTTATTAATTATTATGTAATCAATAATTAAATATAGTTATTAATTACTAATTATACATGACTAATACTTATATATTTATTAATTATTATTTAATTATTAATTAAATATAGTTATTAATTACTAATTATATAATTAATAATTATTGAATTATAGTAATCACTGATTATATCTTATTAAAAATATATTTATTAATTATTATGTAATAAATAATTAAATATAGCTATTTTTTTGATAAGTAGTGACTTTTATTAGGAAGGGACGATAAGAGATGGTCACAAAGAATCAGAAAACTACCAAGTCAAAATTACAGAAGTAGAAAGTTATTCGGACAATGGATAATATCATCTGTGAAGAAAGAGAAACTTGAATAACGACATCTAGTAAAGAAGACTGACTGAAAAATAGATTTGTACAGAATGTCTCCAGAGTCAGAGCTTCCTTGATAAATAAATTTGTTTCGGCGTTTCCAAATTTCCCAAGCCAAGAGAATCCATAATGTAGAGAAAAAACGTCTTTTGACCTTGCCATAAACAGTATAAGACCATTGGTGGAAGAAATCCCTACAAGATGATGGAAAAACAAATGGAATGCCACACCATTTAAGAAGAGAATACCAAACAGAAATAGAAGTAGGACAGTGAATAATCAAGTGATCTTGGGTTTCTTGAGAGTTACGGTGAGGGCAAGTAGTAGAGTTATGGTGAGGGCAAGTAGTATTGTTCTAGTCGACAATGTATCTGCTGGCTAGGAAGGACCAAGTAAGGAGACGACTATGGAGCATAGACCAGTAGAAGAACTTCATTTTTGATGCTATCATTGAGTTCCAACACAAGCAAAAAAACCTGGTCAACTAGGGAATGATCAAGGTTTTTCCTCAATGCAGAATGGAAGCTGTGAACAAAATAAGTACTTGATGAAGCTAAGGACTAAGAGATAGATTCGGGATGATCAGGGTCCAAACTAATTGATTGAAGCTAAACGGATAAATCATGCAAAGAGGTCAATTCTCCTCCACGCAAACTCCCAAACCAGACTGGCCTCCTAGGGATGGAGTAGTCTGATGAAAAGAAATTAACAACTATGTTACTAGTTTCCCAAGCAAAAGAGTAAAGGACTGGATATTGAGATGCCATGGGAGAGGAACTAAGCCATGGTTCTATCCAAAAGTTGATAGAACGACCATCCCCAAGAACAAACTGCACATTGGAAGAAAATAACTCCCATATCTAAGCATTATCAACACAACACTTCTTAATGCCAAGCCATATGGGGGGTAATTTATCTTATTGAATCAGACCAGAGAAGGACAAAGATTAGATGCTAGAAGTATGAGTCATTACTTGGTTCTATAAAGAGCAATTGCCTGATCTAAGCTTGAAGACCCATTTTAACAAAAAAGAAGCATTTCGAGTAGAAAAAGGCCATAGTCGTAGTCCTCCATCAGAAATAGGAAGACAAATTTACAGCCAATAGATTCTACAAAGAGCTCTCTCATTAGGTCACCCTTCTAGAGAAACTGCTTCATATAGCTCTCTAGCCTGTTAACAATCCCAGTGGGAATCCTGAAGAGTGACATCATAAAAATCGGCAAAGAGCAGAACATAGATTTTATTAACACCAAGCGCCCTGCATATGAAAGGTAGGGTCCTTTCCACAAAGATAGTTTATGAGTAAAGTTGGTTACAAGGGGTTCCCAATATTTTAAAGAGAGAGAATGAAAGGAAAGAGGAATTCCCAAATACTTAATAGCGAAAGAGTCAATTTTACAACCAATAAATGAAGCACATGTATTTGTTAATTGAGCCGAAACACCAAGACTAAGCAGGGAACTTTTTCCAAAGTTCATCTTCAAACCCGAGACTATCTTGAAGCACCTGAGAAGTGTAATAAAATTCAAAAAAATAAACTCATCTATAGGCATAAAGTAGAGAGTGTCATCTGTGAATTGCAGTAAAGAAAGAGACTCTGAAATATTATCAAAACAAGTACCCGAGATGAGACCCACAGAGGAAGCTTTAGCAATAAATTGCCTCAATCCTTCAATAGCTAACACAAAAAGGAAAGCGGATAGAGAATCACCTTGTTTTACACCCCTTTGAATATGAATGGGATCTGAGGGGGTACCGTTAACAAGGACAGAGGTTGAAGAGCATGACCAACATCCATACATCTGGGATATCCAAAGATCTGAGAACCCATTGACCTCATGACAGATGTTAAGAACCTCGAGTATACACTGTTAAAAGCTTTGTGGAAGTCTAGTTTAAGAATAAAAGCAGGACTTTTGGTTGAATGAATGTGGTGAATGACTTTTGAAGCAATAAATGAACATTCATGAATGTTTCTGCCTTGAACAAAATCATATTGACTGTCTAAAGTGATCTTGGGTAAGACCTTGTGAATCCACAGAGATAACAATTTGGAGAGAATTTTATAGATCCCATTAATAAGAGTAATGGGCCTATATTCTTTTAGAGATGATGAATCGGTAATCTTGGGAATTAAATCCATGAAAGAGCTTTTCAAACCCTTTAGTAGATAGCCTGAAGAATGGAACTTAGAGAAAACTTACATTAGGTTATGCTTCATCAAATTCCAAGCCCTCCTATAGAAGAAGAAATTAAAACCATCTAGGCTAGGAGCTTTGTTAGCTCCACAAGAAGACAAAGCTTTAAAGACTTCTACATCTGTGAAATTAGCTGTTAGTGAAGTATTGTCGTCTGTAGATAGAGACTTGAAAGAGAAATGCTGCAGACAAGAATTTACTTCTTTCATAGAAGAAAATAAAGTGGAAAAGTATCTTACAATAGAATTGCAAACAAGAATAGGATCCATATATGACCCCTCATCATCATCAATCTCAGAGATTCTATTATGCCAATAATGGGAGGAAGCAACCTTGTGAAAGAAATAGGAGTTATTATCACCCTGTAAAGTCCATTTAACCTAGAATTTTTTATGCCAAATATGTTCCCTATGAGACAGTTTAGCAGATAACATGGCTTTCAAATTACCAATCTCCCTCTTTACCATGTCATTGAAAGGCCAAGCAATAGCAGCTTCCTTTTCAATAATATCCCCATATAATATTTTAATCTCTTGGTCAATATCACCAAATACTTCAGAGTTCCATGTACGAATTTTATTCCTTAAGATTCGAAGCTTTACTTCAGAGTTCCATGTACGAATTTTATTCCTTAAGATTCGAAGCTTAGGCATACTATCTCCAACTGTAAAGTCATTAGAATATCTCTCCAAGTATCCTTTAGGAAAGGGAGGAAACGGGAATCATGCCACCAGTAATTAAAAGAGCGAAAAGGTTTTGGACCCCAGTTATTGTTTAACACAGACTTAAACACTAGAGGGTAGTGATCTGAGAGCAAACAATCAATTGAAGAAACAGAGAGGAAAGGCCATGCAGAGCTAACCTCTTTAGAAATGAACACTCTGTCAATCTTTGTGAAAGATTGAGAGTTCCTCCAAGTGAAGGTCTTGCCCTGAATAGGAACATCCAAAAGTTCTAACTGGTTCACAAAGTTCTAAAAATCTAAAATCGAGTCAGTCAAATGACCATTTGAACACTCTGAAGGGTGTAGAACCTCGTTAAAGTCCCCATCTACAATGATGTTATTATACAACCCAATAACTGAAGTGAGCTCATTCCATAAGAGAGATCGATCCTGCTGATTATTAGGACCATAAACAATCAGTAAGAACACCTGGAAATCAGAACCCGAGGCTAAAACTAACAACCAACGAGAACCAGAAGATATATAGTCACAGTGGATGCGAGCTTTATTCTAAGAGATAAGGATACCTCCTGATGCACTAGAGGATGGAATTGAGAGAAAACTATAGTCTGAGTGGCTCCAAAATTTATTAATCAAAAAATCATCGAGAGTTTTTTTTTTCTATGATATCCAGGTGGGAGAGGTCATGAGTCCTAAAAAGGGACTTGATGAAAGACTGCTTAACTGGATTGGATAGACCACCTCGTGAATTCCAGGATAAGAAATTAAACATAAGAAAGAAAATAATAGCCCAGGAGAAGAACGTTAGAAAAGAATTAGCTTTTTAGAATATTTTCTTTTACAATGTTAAAAATTGATTCTTTGTTGGTACTTTTGAAAATGCCAAGAGCAATACCCATGTTCAACGTCTCATTTACCTCCCTTTCTTTTGAATGCAAGATATCATTATCCAGTGGACCATGATCATTATTGTCCATAATCATAAAAGTCTTAGAGAATGATTCATCGATGGGGTTTTGTTGTTCATTGAGTGGGCCTTCCATGTATGAAAGTTATCTGCCATTATGTCAATTGGTTGCACAAGAAAGCCAGTTGGCTGTTGGTAAAGGTCTTTTTTTTAGTGCATATTTATCTTTCATGAGTGGTGGGGCTCAACCAATCATACCCATTTGAAAATTTTGCTTTGGTTCAAGAGAGGTGGAGGGAAGAGAACTATTGATTTGCTGGTTTGAATAGTGGACTGCCTGAATAATTTCTTGGTTATTACAATTTTCATGAACAACAACTGGAAGTCCATTGCTAGCTCTACATGATTCTTGGACGTTATGACTATTATTGGCTGATCTGACAGAAGGACGAGGGTCGATGTGAGCTGCATTATATGTTGGAGAAATTTTTATTGCTCTACCATCACCTGGTTCATGAAGAGTAGCTTTCCTGGCAGATTTCTTGGCACGTCGTCTCTTGGAATTAATGAAACAGAATGGTTCATGACCATTATTTATGGCATGAAGGCTTGTTTCTAAGACGTTAAGCGCTGTAGAAATAGGTGGAAAGCTATGAACATTTTAGAGAATCTTCATGGGTTTGTGAATCCAACTCTTATGATGGATCGGGAAAAGTAGGAATGAGAGGTGGATTGACTTCTTGTTCTGGGTTATTGCTTCCGTCAGATAGAGAATCTGAAACACGCTTCTCTGATTTTATAGTATCATTACTAGGAAATGAAAACATGATTGGCAGGTGACATTCTTGAGTTCTAATTGGGAAGGTCTCATTTCCCACTACCAGATTACAGAATTATGGTATTTTTGAAGAAAGTGGTATCGATAACAAACATGTAATAACATCCATCCTGAGGAATTTTGTATATTCATCACTAAATGTAACTATTTTTTCAAAGTTTCCAATAAAAGAGAGAATCAAATCAGAATTCCAACTTTTGAGAAGGATTCCTCAAAATTGAATCCATGAGATTCTATCTGTGGCAACAGAAGATGTGTTTGAAGGAAGGACATCCTTGACAATATTGTTAACGTAGCATTTTGTGTCATTCACAAAAGTCTATAGGTCATCCTTAGACTGGAAGGAAATCAGAATCCTATTTCCACCCAACATAGACATATGACAAAAGACTAGTCCCCTTTCCGAAAAAATAGTTTGAAACTCAAGCAACTTTGTAATATCCCTCAGGGTCACAATACAAGATTGAGAGAACCAGCTTGGATTAGGAACTACACCATCAACAGTAAAAGAAGGGATAGCAGGAGCCTTCTCCTCTCGAACGACGCCAGCATATGACCTGTTATCTCTGATCGAAGAGTCATGTGAGGTTTTTTGGTTTGGTGGATATACTGGCTGTATAGGAGGAGGGGTGGGCATTTGTTGCTTGTGACATTGTAACGGCCATAATTAATTATGGATTAATTATGCCTTTAAGTATATTAAACCATTTCACTAAGTATGTCTTTGGATACATAATTATGGGTAATACATTGTGTAAGATGTGGTAGGATATATTATGTGCAATAAGGTTTGTGGGAGTTGGATTAGTTGATGGACTAGATTGTAAGGAAAGTTGAGGGAGCTAATTGTAATAGAAATAAGAGTTAAGGATTAATTGGGAGATAGTATTTTTGTTTGAGGGGTGGTGTAGGAAAAGGAGTTCTAGAAGGGGACAAGTGTCCATATGGTGTTAAGTGGGTGACAAGTGG
>CANYLF010075188.1:0-11465 GCA_948193215.1 Bocquillonia castaneifolia
AATTACTATAATATTAAATAATATAACATATATCTATATGTATAAGTATGTATGAATTAAATATATGTATCAATAATGAATATCATATTTATAATTTAAGTTTAATAAATAAACAATCATATATATATATATAAACATGCAATTTAGCTAAATATAATATAAACATAATATTAACTCACAGATTTGCATATGCGCCTTCATACGGTTTTGATCCTCTTGACCCGTCTCGGTCTTTCAAACTCTCTATAAAATATAATAATAAGAATTTAGAATCTAAACAATATCCTATTCCTAATGAATTCTAGATTTCTATTTAAAAACTTATAACCATATACTGCGTTCGTATTAATTCTAGAATTCTAACTGAATCCTCGAATAATTAATTCCATTTTTAACTATTTTATTAGATCCTATTAACTTATATTTTTTTAAAATGGACATCACATTTTATGAGAAATTCTCCCGAAAATTCAGCAGAACCTCCCTTGTAAAACGGACATCTCTCCACCGAAGTGGAGCCCATCCTGCAATTAAACATCACTTCTATGATTACCAATCAATTGCTGGGCCTATCGATTACCCGGACTTACCAAACATATCCAAACACAGCAACAAAACCGTTATCATCTATATTTTATATTATTCAATTTATCGCACCATTTTCATCTATTAATTATACTTATTCAAAGTCCCAACAGTCCTTACAGTCTAAAAATCCAACATTTCATTATACGGTCTAACGGTCCTATTATTAAATTAATTACTTATAAATTATTAACAATTTAGTTCTAACTTATTTTTATCTATTTAATACCTAAACTATCCATTTAAAGTCTAAACATATAAATTTAATTATTTCTAGCGCGTCTTGGAATTTTCCATAGATCGCGTTCTCACTTCGGGGATTTTTAATTTAAAAACCGTAAAGAATTAAAAAATCTCACAGTTACGGAAAATACTCGCCATATTTTTCTCTATTTTTAAAAATTATAAAAATTAATTTTTGGACCGGGGCCCACGTCCACCGTCTATGGCGGTGCGTAGGTTACAAACGCCACCACAAGTGGTGGTTGTTGGTCACCAAACTCACTGTCCAGTAGTGAAATTAGCCCAGGAGGTTGTTGGCATGCTTCACGCGCTACCAAAATGAACAAAACGAGAAAAATGATGAAGATTCAGTCATCGGAGCCGAAAAACGGTGAAGCTCCGATCTTCTCCTCCGGTGATCTTCAACGTCGCGGATTGGTGATTTCTGCACCTCCTTGGGCTGATGAAGACGTCTGGAGCCTCAATTGCCATCGACGAGCACCAGAACCAGCGGTTCCACAATGACAGTCCTCCACTGCTTTTTGTCAACTCCGTTCACCACCCACAGTGCACCAAACTTGAAATTAATTATATGAGAAGATAGAGGGAG
This sequence comes from Bocquillonia castaneifolia, assembly GCA_948193215.1. Taxonomy (NCBI): domain Eukaryota; kingdom Viridiplantae; phylum Streptophyta; class Magnoliopsida; order Malpighiales; family Euphorbiaceae; genus Bocquillonia; species Bocquillonia castaneifolia. Next base: position 1,418 of record CANYLF010075188.1, read on the forward strand.
TTATAAGCTTCAATTTGACTATTTACTCACGTCCTGAGGTGGCTGGAAACGTGAGATACTGGCTGGAGAAGGTGTCGGGTTACTGTAGCCATTCTGGAATCTTCAGTGGTCAAAAAGGGTAGTTTTCTTTCAAAAGTTCCTCTCCAATTATGTCCCTTTTCCCTCTCTCATTTTCTGTCATCTAGATTCTTCATAGCTAATATATACAGATATATAATTATTTAACTATTTTCTTATTCCTATAATTAATATAATATATCCCTATAAGTTTATTATTATTATTATTATTATTATTATTATTATTATTATTATTATAGTTATTATTATGATTATTATCAAAAATAATGTTAATTGAGTAATTATTAAAATAATTCTTTTATAAATTAAGATATATTTTCAAGACTATAATAAGATAGCTCATATGATAAAATAATTAGTTACGTTAGTATTATTATAAGAAGTTTTAAATTCTCAAATTACTATATATATATTATATTATAATTATTTAAATAAAACTTTAACTCTAAATGAGTGAAATTTGATAATTATTAATAATATCATGAATTTAAAAAATAATACTCTAAAGAGGATTTGTATATAGAAATTGTATAACATATTATTTTAATTTAAGTTAAAATTAGTATACGAAATCAATATGAGATTAATATCGTATAGTAAATAGGATATTTATAATATGAAAGAAAATTTTATTAATAAGAAAAGTCTAAATTCTATATTGAAAAATTTGAAATTCCGACAAAATAAATTAATTAACAATTTGAAAAGTATCGGGTATTACACCTACGTCCACGGGCAAAGAAGAAATAAAATCTACTAACAAATATGAGGAGTACAAAATATGTGAAGAATAACCTCACAATCCGAATACCCAAAAATAACCAAATGTTGTTTATCTCTTGAATTGTGCAAAAATTAACTTAATAGACTAATTATAATTTTTATACCTAATAGAGAGACTAAACACCTAAAAATATTACACCCACAAAACTCACACCCACAAATTAATTTGCTCTCAAATTGAGCACAGATGCTCCCCGAAGCACACTTACTCTCTTACTTTTATTTGCTTTTTTTGGTGCTCTGCACTTGAAAAAAAATACCCCTTCCTATTTATAGGCCTTAGTGAAATGAATATTACCACACATTTGTATTTATCCTCCTCCACACATTTGCATTTGGTTTCCACCATGTATTTGGTTGTTGTCAAGCCATCCACGTATACTTCTTTCCATCACAACTTTCCTTTTCCTTTTTTTTTTAAATTATTTATTATTGTTATTATTACAAATGGGCTTGACCCAAAAAATTCAAATTAATATAACAATTTTTCACCTTAATTTGAATTTTCATAAACTCCTCCTTAATAACAAAATCCTTTTTCCAGATCCAAGAGAGCAACATACAACTTCAAAATGGTGTAGTCACAAAAATATCAAACCAACTATATGCAGTATTTACTGTCAAAAAATACTACCTTAACAGTTAGTACCCCAAACACCATGAAAATGCTTCTGAATTTACCATAGAAGAAGACAATGTAGCAATTGCACCTGTAATTACAGAATTTATGAAACTCGTATAAACGGCCGACTTGACGAGTTGACATCACAAATGTGGCACCCAAAAAATCCTATCACCACCAATAAATTAAATCCACCAATACAATATCCAAAAGTGGACAAAGAGATGAAATTTATAAATCATAATTTTATTTTTATTTTTATTTTTATTTATTTATTTTCTTGACTGAACCGATGCCAGTAATTTTGCAAGGTTAACCGTTGCCCATAAATACAGCTCCACCTTGCCTGAACGCGACATTTTCTTCAATAAAAAAAATTCACCTCCAGACTTGATAGAGTAGGCCTAAGAGCCCAAAAACAAGTCACACTAAACACTCTCACAGCTCTAATAGACACCTGGTAACCCCTCAATGTGACACATTATACATAAGAACCCTATGAATACCCGAAGATTCTACTAGTAAAGGTAGTAAAGGATTCCACGTTTCAGCTCATTTATTACCTCATTTAAGACTACCTACTAACTTTAGCATCGGAGTTAGACCCGGGACCTTTGTCCAATTTGACCAATCTTATTACTTGTACAGAACCAATCTATCAGGACCGCCTTGCCTCAAGTCATCCTAACGAATTTTGTCAGCCACCCAGATGGTCCCAGACTTGAATCAGACTAAACCACGGAATACTCTAAGCCTAGGAACACCTCAGGCCCTGCATCGTCTTGTTGGCTCCATCATTTGGTTCCATTGCCAGGAAACAAATAAAAAATGGTAACACCGATGGAACAGAGAGACGGTGCCTCAACCTAAAATGAAGAACCATCAACTGGAAAGCCCAATCAAAATACCCATCAGAAGGACGCCATCCTGCACCAAGAAGCCACCTTGCCTCCCCCAATATGGCAACAACTCGCTAAAGCTTTGGTAGACCTACAAGTGCAAATGCAAGAGGTAATGACACAGATGCAAACTCCCATCACCCCAATAAACCAGAACGCTGGCGAGACAGAAATGCCACGAATAATCACTCCTGAAGCCGCCAGGGAAGGAGAAAAGACAAGCAAACAAAAGAAACAGACAAGGCGAAGCCTCAGCAAAGACTTCGAGGTGAAGGAGATAGAGTCATCCAAAATCCACCAACAGAGCATACCCTAAGGCGAAGCAGGAAGTGACAAACCAAAGTAAAGAAAGATCAGAGAAGTCACCTCAGAAGAAGGTAAACTTTGACTCATGGTCGCAGAAATGATCCAAGACCTTAAAATCGAAGTTGCCCAAGCACCCCGACATTTTGAAGCTAAGGAATCATCCTTAACCACCAACATTCTTACCACACCATTGCCAAGAAACTTCAAAGTGCCCACGTTTAATTCGTTCTCCGATAAAGTTTGTCAATTACATGCAGCTCTATAACGTGTCCAACAAACTCCTCTGTAAAGTTTTTCCCACAACCCTGGTTGGCATAGCTCAGAAGTGGTATAGCAAGTTGTCACCAGGATCAATTGCAACCTGGAAAGACCTGTCAATAAAATTCATCCTTAGATTCTTCCTAAACATACCACCAAAGAGAAGCTCGGAGCAGCTTTATCAATGTAGATAGAAAGATAGCGAGTTGTTAAGGGATCATCTGGAGAGATTCAACAACGAAGTCAACAAGATAGATGATTTGAACATTGACACAGCAGTCCAGGCGTTAAGAAGAGGCACAACCATGGGACGGTTAACAGATAAGATTTACTCCAAACCACCAAAGACATACCAATACTTGATGATAATGGCCCAAAAATATGTTAGTGTTTATGATGGGAGACGATATAGAAGATCAGAGAAAGAAGATACGGATGGAAAGACGAAGGAGAAGAAGGAAGAGAAACCAAAACCACAGAACCACCAAACTCATGCACCCAGACAAAGCTACCACCCATACAATACCTTTAACCGACCCTACCGATACAACCAAGACAAGAGAGAGAGTTTCAGCCCTTTTACCCACTCTAGAACTAATGTCCTCATGTGGATAAAAGACAGCCAAACCCCATATACCCGTCCCAAACCAATGATCCAACGATCAAGGAATACAAGTCTCTTTTGCAAATTTCATGAAGACTACTGACACGACATAGAAGATTGTTTCAAATTAAAAAGGGAAATTGAGAGATTGATAGAAACCCGAGGCCTAAGGAAGTTCACAGCTCAAGCCAAAGAAATGCCACCACCAAATCCACCTAAAGAGCCTCAAACAGCCACTAATCCCAAAGGAAAAGCTGTTCTAGGAAAGGTGCATGTTATCACAGGCGGAAAATTATGCTCGGTAGCTACTAAGAAAAGATCGAGGGCGGAGATCATGAGCATAAGTGCCACCAAGCATGCCAAGAGGGCTTTAGACCAGCCAATCTAGTTATCACTTTTGGCCCTGATGATGGAGTTCATGTTCAAGCCCCCCCATAGCGATGCACTAGTAGTAGAAGTAATCATAGATAATTATGCTGTCAGTTGCATACTGATAGATGAAGGAAGTTCCATCAACTTGATCACATGGGCGGCGTACAAGCAGATAGGAGGATCTCAACTGAGCATGAAGTATTGTTCTACACCGGTTTCAGGACTGAATGACACACCCATCCACCTCATGGGACTCATTGAACTCACGGTGGAATTTGGAAGGGAATAGGAACATAGCCGAGAGATCAAAGCACTCTTTAACGTCATGGATATGCCTCTAGCTTACAACGCAATCCTAGGACGTCCATACCTGTATGATTCAGGAGCAGTAACTTCAATCCGATACTTAATAATGAAAATCCCAACAAACAAGGGAGTGGTGGTAGTGAGAGGAAATCAAGAAGCGGCCAAAGCTTGTTACTTAACTACCATAACTGAGGCTCTTCGCATAGAAGAAATACTAGAGATCGAGGCAGAAGAACAGATTAAGCCAGTGGGAGAAACAAAGACGGTGCAATTGGTAAAAGGAAAGGAAGTCAAGGTTTCAGTAAAGCTGGATGACTTAGAAACACTCGTCCTTGATAACTTAAAAAGATACACAGAGCTTTTTGCAAGCAAAGCCTTAGAAATAACAGAGGTCGACCCGACCGTAGCCCACACCTTGAAAGTAGACCCCACTACGAAACCAATAGTATAAAAAAAGAGACCAATGTTGGCTGAGAAGGAGAAGGAGGCTACAGAGGAAGTGGATAAACTGGAAAAGGCAGGGTTTATCCGAGAAGTAAGATACACTGAATGGCTATCAAATGTGGTCATGGTGAAAAAAGCTAACTGGAAGTACAGAATGTGCATTGATTTCATCTCAATAACGCCTGTCCAAAATATAATTATCCCTTACTAAACATTGATAGACTCGTCGACTCCATCTTTTATCATGAACTCATCAGTCTTATAGACATGGCCCCAGGGTATCACCAAATTCCCATGAAAAAGGAGGATGAAAGGAAGATAAGCTTTATCACACATAAAGGCACCTACTACTACAGGATGATGCCTTTCGGCCTAAAGAATGCAGGGGCTACATACCAGAGGCTTATGAACCTCATGTTCCAAGATCTCATCGGGGAAACAGTAGAGGTATATGTAGATGATGTTATAGTCAAGAGCAAAAGGAAAGAAAACCACCCGACAGATCTGGGAAAGGTGTTTGAAGTCCTTAAAAGCTTCAATATGAAGATGAACCCAGACAAATGCACTTTTGGAGTCACAGCTGGAAAGTTTTTAGGCTGCATGGTATCTTCCAAAGGAATCGAGGCCAATCTAGAGAAAGTCCAAGTAATAGTCAACATGCAACCCCCCAAAACAATCAGAGAAGTCCAAATCCGTAACGGAAGAATCACGACACTCAGAAGATTCATTTCAAGCTCAGCTAAAAGATGCTTGCCATTCTACCACAGCCTCAAAAACATCAAGCAGTTCAAATGGGGAGAAGATTGTCAGCAGGCATTTGATGATCTGAAGAAGTTCCTCACCTCACCGCCTTTAATTAGCCGGCCTATCCCAAGTGAAACCTTGTTCTTGTACCTTGCAGCATGCAAAGAGGCAGTAGCGTCAGTGCTCATTAGAAAGGAAGGTTCAGAACAAATGCCCATCTACTATGTCAGTAAAGCATTAAAGACGTAGAACTCTGGTACCCAATGGTAGAAAAATTGGCAGTAGCACTTGTCACCACAATAGAGAGATTGAAATACTACTTTCAAAGCTACCAAGTTATAGTCAAAACTGATCTCCCGTTAAGAAAAGCAATGCAAAGGCCAGAGTTGCCAGGAAGACTGGTGAAGTGGTCGATGCAGCTAGGCGACTATGGGATTAATTATGAAGCAAGAAAGTCAATGAAGGCTCAAGCTTTGGCGGATTTCATAGTGGAAAGCACTGGAGGACCAGGCTTCACCATTTACAAGGTGCATCCATGGAAACTTTTTGTTGATGGAGCAAAGAATGAGCATGGGTCAGGAACAGGCATAGTTTTGATAGGACCAGACAAAGTTACCCTCAAATATGGAGTGCGAATCCGATTTGAGGCTACCGACAATATGGCTGAGTATGAAGCCTTGGTCACAGGACTAGCTTTGGCGATAGAAGTGAGAACAGAAGACCTCAAGATATTCAGTGATTCGTAGATAGTGGTAAACTAGGTTACAGGAAACTTTCAAGTCAAGGATGAGGTTCTTAGTAAGTACCTAACCAGAGTCAAGGAATTGTTATTGATAATCGAGAAAGAAGGGGGACAATGGACCATCCAGTAGATTGATAGAAGTGAAAACGTTGAGGCGGATCTTATTGCCAAATCCGCCTCTGAAGGCGGATTGTTGTACCAAAGTGTCGAAATGAAAGAAGAACTACACCAGAGAAGCATAAACGATCCCCACATATTCTTCATCCAAGGAAGAGATGATTGGATGACCCATATAGTGGACTACCTTGAACATGGTGTTGTCCCGGAAGATCCATAAAAAGCCAATCGACTGATAAAGTAGGCAAGCAATTTTGCTCACTATAAAGGGGTGCTATACAAGACGTCAATATCACATCCATGATGTTGGTGTGCAACCAGAGTAGAAGGAAAATAGATCTTAGAAGAAATCCATGAAGGAATATGCAGGGCCCATCAAGGATATAAGACGATCAAGAGGAAAGCAGAACTGTAAGGTTATTTTTGGCCGATAATGGAGGAAGATGTAAAGAAGTTGATGAAGAAATGTGACAAATGCCAAAGACATGCCGACAGGATTCATTTTCTAGCAACTAAAAGAAAATCAATCAACAGCCCCTGACCATTCTTAACATGGGGTATGGACATATTGGGCCCTTTCTCGACTGTAGTGGGACAACAGAAATTCTTGCTAGTGGCTGTAGACCACTTCACCAAGTGGATCGAAGTAGAAGCAGTGGTAACCATAACAGCGGCCACAGTAGAAGATTTCTTTTTCAAGGAGGTCATCACAAGATTTGGTCTCCCCCACACACTCATCACAAACAACGGGAAGCAGTTTGATTGTCAGAAATTCCATGACTTCTGTCAAAGAATGGAGATAGAGCACAGGTTTGGGTCAGTGTCATATCCCTAAATGAATGGCATGACTGAAGTTATAAACCGCAACCTCCTCACAGGACTGAAGAAGAGACTAGACGAAGTAAAGGGAAACTGGGCAGAGGAGCTTTACCCAGTATTATGGGCCGAAAGAACCATACCAAAGAAGGCAACCGGAGAAACTCCTTTCAGCCTAGCATATAGGATGGAGGCAATTGTGCCAATTGAATTGGGAGTCCCGTCCTACAGAGTAGCCAATTATGACCTCATATCTAATGATGAATAGATTATGATTTGCAAGGAGATGCTAGTAGAAAGACGATAGTAAGCCGGTGCCAGAGCAGAGGCATACAGAAGATAGGCTGCCAGGTATCATGATAAGAAAGTCAAGCCAAGAGAGTTCAAAAAAGGAGAGTTAGTTCTGAGAAATGCTGAGATAGGCAGAGGCAATGCTGGCGTCGAAAAACTCTAATACAACTAGGAGGGACCTTATCAAATTTCAAAAGTAATTGGGAATGGAGCTTACTGGCTGACCAATATGGATGGAACCTCATTGCCGAGAGCCTGGAATGTTCAACACTTGAAAAAATATTATCAGTAGAATATAACTTTTCTTGAATCAAATCAATGAATTGGCACTTTCCAAAAATCTCTCTACTAAAAGAGGTCCAAAACCTCTCTAACGGGAACCTTAGTTGTCACAAGGCAAGTGAGTTTGAAACAGACAATAACTTAGCCCCCAAGAGGTCCAAAACCTCTCTAATGGGAACCTTACCCGTCACAAGACAAGTGAGTCTGAAACATACAATAACTTAGCCCCCAAGAGGCCCAAAACTCTCTAACGGGAAGCTTACTCGTTACAAGGCAAGTGAGTCTGAAACAGATAATAACTTAGCCCCCAAGAGGCCCAAAACCTCTCTAACGGGAACCTTACCCGTTTCAAGGCAAGTAAGTTTGAAACATACTGTAACTTAACCCCCAAGAGGCCTGAAACCTCTCTAACGGGAACCGTACCTGTCACAAGGCAAGTGAGTCTGAATCAAATAATAACTTAGCCCCTAAGAGGCCCAAAACCTCTCTAACGGGAACCTTACTCGTCGCAAGGCAAGTGAGTTTGAAATAGACAATAACTTAGCCCCTAATAGGTCCAAAACCTCTCTAATGGGGACTTTACCCGACACAAGATAAGTAAGTCTGAAACAGAATAATTTAGCCCCAAAACTTCTAATGGGAACCTTACCCGTCTCGAAAGTAGTAAATTGCAAACAATTAATTCCAACTCATGGGAGTAATAATCGAATATCATCCCTTTCAAAGAATCTCTCATCCGACATAAGACGGACCCAAAAATAAAATCAAAGAAACCAAAAAACAAAAAAGATAACATCTAAAAGTTCCTTTTGAAATAGTAAAATAAAGGCAAAATAGAATGAGGAAAGCAAGAAGTAGTTAAAAAAAATTGTAATTTATATTGCTTTGTCAGATTTACATTGTTGACCTATTTGGACAATCAATCATTGTTTTGATGTTGACAATTAACCTAAGTCCATGTAATTAATCTTAACCCGTGTTTTAATATGTTCAGAAAGATTCTCTAAGTTCCCTGTTTAGAAGGATCATTGTTGGTTAGACAACGAAATTGTTGCTTAAGCAACGATCGTTGTTAACCAACAATGATCGTTGTTGATTTCAAAGTTTTGGCATTTGGGAAGCAGTAAAGCACACGAGCAAGAATGATATGTAACGACATTTCCATTTTTATCTTATCCTCAAAGTTTTCCTTACTATTATCTCTATCAAATTCAAAGAATTCTTATAAGAGTCCTTCAAACTTTAAAATATAAGCCATGGTTATTTACAAACTCCACTAATAATAAACATCTATATCTCTTTACTCTGATTGTCTTAAAACTTTACTCAGAATCTTTTAAAGTTCAAATCCTCTTTCTAATCTCTATTTAATATATACTACTGTAATTGAATCATGTTCTCCAACTTTCTTATACTTTAACTACTATCAACTCCATTATATAACCTCAAATTGTACATACATTCTCTTAACAACCATCAAGAACCCAAAATAAGAAATAACATTTCAAACTGCTTGTCACAATCTTTTGCTTAAAACACCAACAACTACACACATGCCCCTTTTTGGAATATAGTTAATGTATATATATAAATTTCATAAACAATCATATCTTTAAATCTTTATAACATAAATATACTGAAAATCGATTCAAATCTTGTATCGAATAACTCATTTCACAAAATCTCAATCATTTTGAGGCAAAACAACCTCTCTTTTACTTTACGTAATGATATAATAAAATTCATTCTCAATATCATTTATAAACTTTATTAACAACATAAATTTTATCGAAAATAAACACTTATCTTTAACAAATTGTATCAACAATTTAGTCACCAAAGAAGATTCCTTATCAAAATTTTAACAACACCATAGTAAAGGCAAAAACTTAAAATTTCCATCAAAATTCCCATTCATAAATACTTTCACATTCAAAATCTAATTTAAAACCCCATTCCTGAAATAGAAATTATTGAAAAACTTCACCAAATCTCCTTCAACTTTGTAAATATCAGTAAATTCCAATTCATTAATTATTCCGTTAAATTCTTAATAATCATTAAGAAATCTCAAAACTTTTGTTTTAACCAAAGTATTCCTCATAGGAAAATTATTTGATAAGTACAACTTTCAGAAAATATTTATCACAAAAATCCACATCTTTACAAATAACAAATCCACTAGTCTTTTTTCCAAAAGGCATTAAAAATCTACTAATCATTAATACAACATCCATTTCTATACTATCTTTTGCCTTATTATCCAATTCAACCATTCTAACCCTTAAACTTTGTATTCAATTTCAACTATGTATCAACTATCACTATAGCCATCAAACTATTCAAAACTTTATTGTTTTCCCCTTCATTCCTCAAGACTTTAC
>CANYLF010075423.1:0-10223 GCA_948193215.1 Bocquillonia castaneifolia
GGGGTTTATGGTTGTTATTGCATATACATCTTATTAATGTATGTTAGAGAGATTAGTAAGTGTTAATTGTATATTTGGCTATTGTTTTGGTTATTGAATTGTTGTTGATTGTATTCTTGTGATTAGGGGACTCTAAAGGCAAAGGGATTGAGAGGGGAGGCCAATAGGCTTTAATTGGTTGTTCTTCATCTTTTTGTAAGTATTTAATTGATTAATCTTGTGTACATTAAGTGGAATTGATTGCTATGTTTTTGGATTGAATTGTGTATTGAATTGTTGATGGAGTGTTATTGGTTGAACTTTGAAGTAGCGTAATGGCAATTTGATGAGATTTTGATTGAATTGCAAAGTTGTGAATTGGTTGTGGTGTGTATTGTGAAAATTTGTGATGAGAATTGTGATGTGATGTGGTGATGTGTAATTGTGATTGTGATTGTGAATGGAAAAGGATGACTCTTGGGGAATGTGGTATGTGTGTGATTGGGAAAGCTGAGCCGGGTGGATGGCTACCTGTATATGTGAGATGGCGAGACTGAGCTAGACGGATAGTCTCGTCGGTGGCCACCTAATTGTGAAATGATATGAGCAAGTGAATTGAAATGTGAGGAATTGTGAGGTTGAGTCATCCAACCTTGATTTGATGGAATCGATGTGAATTGCTATTACTTGGGTGATTTGAGATGTGGTTTTGATTGAGTGTTACCTTGGTTGAATGGTTGAATGTGATTGAATGTTGGATGTGATTCTGTGTGTATAGTTATTGTGTGGAATATTTGTTTGGTAATTTTGATTTGGTGTATTCAAGGTTGATTTGATTAAATGCTTATTGAGTTGCCAGCTCACCTCCTTGGCTTTGTTTTTCAGGTTGTTAATAGTAGAGCTCACGTGCATTGCAATAGAGAATCAGGTTGGCTAGAGGACCATGAGCACAAGCATGTTTATATGCATTTTAGTTGGGATGTAATGAATGGTTGTGAGATAAGTTTGACATGTTCATGTATATATGTGTATATAATTGAGAAGTTTATATAAAGTTGACTCTAGGTTAATGATATGTTTAATAAGATTTTGATGTGCCTTATGTATAATTTTATTGTGTTTTAAAGTTTATAAGTTGATGTGTGTATATATATATATATAAGTTGATTTTGAGTCTATGGGAGTCTGCTTTTACAGGAAAAAATCGAGAATTCTATTTTAAAATTGTGATTTTTGGGAAACTAGTTCGTTGTCAAGCTTTTTAACTTAACAACGATCGTTGTTAGGTTAACAACGATCGTTGCTGTTTTAACAACGAGCTCGTTGTTGATTCCCACAAGCTCGTGTAACCTACTGGAATTTTTGGCCATTTTCGTGTATTTTCACAACGATCACTGTACAATTGACAACGATCGTTATACATTGGACAACGATCGTTGTCACCCCTGTTTTTAGAAAAACAAATATTTTTGGAGGGAGTTTTATTTGAATTTTAATTTAAGACTAATTACTATTATTATGTATTTAATTCCTTATTATATTGTTTTGGTTTCGGGTCGTTTCAATATTGATGAAAATAATTGTATTTTATCAATTAATATTATTTCATACTATATCATTTTTTAGTTTTATTAAATTAAAAAATGTGTCATTTATATCATTATTGTGAATAAAAAAAGTTGAAAAATACTATGATATATAATAATTAGTCAATAATGTATATCACATGTGATTTGTTACGAAAAAAATCACGCATTGGAAATTGAAAAATAGTTAAACAATAAGCATGTTTTTTTTTTGAACTTTCCCTTAATTGTTTATAACTTTTTAAAGAACACATAGGTGCTATATTTAATAATAGCAAAAAAATGAATTATTTTATTTTTAATCACAGGTATACATCAAATTTGTCAAACATGTCTAAAATGTTCAAGTTTAAATTATAATGTTCAAGTTTAAATTATCTCCCAACGCATTGCTTAGTGATAGAGATGTTTGTAATCAATATGAAAGTCCTAAATTTAAATCCCCTCTCCCAACTAAAAAAAACAAAATCTTCTTCTGAATTATGATAAAAATATCTCATCATTAAATATCTTTTTTCCCTTCAAAAAAAATATATCATTTTTAAAAGAATTTAATTGATAATATATAATTTAGTTATTTAACTTTTTTTAATAAATTGACATATACTTAAAGAAATATCAATGAATTTTTTTTTACTTTATCAATGCTTTTAATTTACTTTTATTGGTATTTCTTTTCATGTAAATTTTAAAATTTTGCATTATGAAAAATTTAATTAAAATTATATATTATTAGTTTTTAAGTTATTAAAATTTGTTTAAATTTATAGTAATTTTTTTTAATAAAAAAATCAAATTTTTATCAAAATATCATTTTATCATACTTATTTTATTTATAAAAGTCACAATAGCCTTTTATGGCATAAACTTTAGGCCATTTTTCAAATTTAGACCAAACTTCAAAAAGTTTCAGTTAGTACCTCGTACTTTTTGAATTGATTCAAATATAGCCAACTCGATTTTAGCGTGTGTTTTGGATGAAGTGGCTTGTTGATGAGGCATATGTTGCTGACATGGCATGTGTTTTGGCTGATGTGGCTTGCTGACGGGGCTGCCACGTCAGACAAAACACATGCCACATCAGCAAGCCACGTCAGCCAAAGCACACGCCAAAATCGAGTTGGCTATATTTGAATCAATTCAAAAAGTATGAGGTACTAATTGAAACTTTTTGAAGTTGGGGCTATATTTGAAAAATGGCCTAAAGTTCAGGCCATAAAAGGCTATTGTGCCTTTATAAAAGGTTAAGGTGCATTTAAGCTTTTAATGTATTTACCCCAATAGCAATATGACCCTAAACTTTTTTTTTGGTGCAAAATGTTTAAAAATTTCTCAAAATTTTACATATAAATCTCCACCTAAATCTGATGACTAACAGAGTCAGCTTTTGTAATTTAATAAGCACGTGATTATCAAATTATCAAATCTAACTGACATGGTTCAAAAAGTTAATAGAGAAACACTGTCTCTATTAGAATCACTACTAGAAAAAGCCTTTTACCGACGGACAGTATTACATAGGTAGGTTTATATATTGCCCACAGATATGGGGAATGAGAAAAAGTCAGCCTATTAGTGATCACGTAGAGACATAATAGCGAGGTAACTTGCTGATAAATTAATTTTGGTCAGTGTTTAGTCAAAAAAATTGATGGGAATTGATGCAAAAAAAATAGCGACTTAGTAGTCACAGATTAGAGACAGGATATTTACAGCGGCAAAATAATAAAAATAGATTAAAATGGAAAGTGTAGTGACGCAATTATCTATTAGTATTCCGTGGCGATGTGGAGTGTGCTACGTCATTTAAAATAAGTGGCGATGACATAGTGAGGGATTATCGACAGATTTGTTTCCGTCAGTAAATTTAGGCCTAATTAAAAGCAGTGTGCTTTTTTCTACTCCTTCATTCTTCTTCTTTTCCCCATTTCTCTACTACTATTGCAACTCCCATTCTCTTCCCTTCTAGCCGCCTACGAAACAAAGAAAAAGAAAGAAAAAAATTGGAACATTTATAGGAAAAGAGAAGGAGAAGAAAATTTAGGAAAGAAATAGAAGAAAAGAAAAACAAAATGAGGAGCAGCAATTCGTGGCTCCTTTTGTCGCCGTGTGCTCTATTTTCTGCCACCTGTGCTCTGTTTGCCATCGCTGTCGATGAAGGTAAGTACATGTATATTTTTAATTTTTTCATTTGCATTATTTATTATTTATTATTTAGTTTTTTATTTTTCTGTTTAATTAATGTGGTTGATGATTGGGTTCTAATTGTTGTAATTAGTTAGAATAATTGTGTAAAAAATTAGAAATAAAATGATTATGTTAAAATGTAAAATTTATGATTTTTTAATAAATTTTTTATTTATTAGTTTATGTAATTTAATCAATAAATAATGTTAGTTAGAAATTAGGGTTAGAATAATTTTGTAAAAATTTAGAAATAAAATGATTAGGTTAAATATTAATTTTGTTGTTTTAATTGTTAATTTATTATTTTTAATTCTATTTTTTAATTTTTTGCTCTATTAATTTAATCTATAATTGGTTTATAATTTTTTTAAATAGTTAGAATAAGTTTTTAAAAAGAGAGAAATAAAATGATTAGGTTAAAATGTAAAATTTCAGTTTTTAAATAATTTTTAATTAATTAGTTGATGTAATTTAATTATTTAAGTTGATTTAATTGAATTAATAAATAAATAACATTAGTTATAAAATATGGATAAAAAATATCCTATAAAACAAGATTAGGTTAAATCAATTTCTTACTCGTCTGGAATCCGTCAGCAACTTTCCTCCAAACATAGCGACACACTGGCGATAACTTACCAACGACCAAACAAAACCCTAATCCGTCTGCACAAGGTCTCCAGTCCGTCGCCAAGTTTTCATCGGTGGTTAGTCACCAAATGACTGCATTTTAGTAGTTAATGAGTTAGCCTCGTTTCACTCATTGAATGCATCTTCGCCATTTTTACCCATCTCGCCTAGGTATGGCAACGGATCGGATATCAGCCCAATAAGCCACATTCGAATCCGTATCCGCTTAACTATATAACTATCCAAATTCGCTCCGAATCCAATTAGAAAAGATCCGTATCCGTCCCAAATCTGAATAAATATACCCGTGGATATCCGAATTCGCATTGGATATTCGATTAATAAAAAATATTATATTTTAATTCAAAATATTTTTATTTTTCTTTAAATTAACATGTAAATGGGTATTTGGTACCCATTATCCGTTTAAATAACCGGATACCGGATACCGGATGCAGATATCCTGTACCCGAATCCTATAAATAGAACCGGATTCGGATAATGGATATCCAGAGGGTGAAATCCGAATCCGATCCGAATCCTGTTCGGATAGTAAAATCAAAATCCTTATCCGTCCCCAAATCCGATAAAGAACTATTCGAATCCGCTTTATTCGGATCGGATCGGGGCGGATATCCAGAAATCCATCCTATTGCCATCCCTAATGTCGCCTATCAAATAAAGCTAACAGCAATATTGAAGACATTAAACATTTAGATCATTTAACAAAACCAACAATCAAAAAAAGAACAAATGCCATCAACTCATCACCTGGATCCTACTTTAGTGGTTGTCTACCACTTCTTTCTTCATTTTTTTCTCTTCATTTTAAAACCTAAAACTAATATAGTTAAATAAAAAATTGGGAGAATGTGCAAATTAACCCCTAATGTTTTGCTTAAAGTATATATGCCTTTAAAGTTTTTTTTTTATCAAATAGGGTAAATGATCCTCACCCCCCCTGAGTTTTAGCATATTATACTACTACCCCCTGCCTTTTTAAATATTACCCTATTACACCCATATGCTTTGCATTAATTATACTAAAATTTAAAAGGGTTAATTTGATAAAATTAAAGTGCACTTTGACTTATAAAATTTAAATATATTCAAACTCATCCAAAATATTCTATTTTCAATGCTAACCAAGTTTTTTTACTTAATTTAACTATATAGTAGGATAATAATTTTTAAATTATATATTTTAAATGAGTTTATAAAAATTATTTCACACTTATTTTAAATATTTTTTTATTCATATTTTTTTATGTTGGATTGAGTCTTAATATTTTAATCTACATGTATATATATAAGCTCAACATTAAATGAAATAACTATTTCCTATAAGATTATATAAAGTAGTTTTATATTAATTTCTCATTAATATCATAGAAAAGTTATCAATTTTATTTTATTTGATAAATAAGTGTGAAATAATTTTTTGGGGTGTGAAATAATTTTTATAAACTCATTTAGGACATATTATTGCCATAATATAATTAATTAAATTAAGCAAATAAAACTTGACTAATATTGAAAATAGACTATTTTGAATGAAATTGAAAATATTTAAAGTTTATAGGTCAAAATGCACTTTAATTTTATCAAATTTGCCCTTTAACTTTATTTTAGTATGATTAATTTAAAACATAGGGGTGTGATAATGTAATATTGGAAATGCATGGGGTAGTAGTACAATATGCTAAAACTTAGGGGAGTGAGAGTCATTCACCCTATCAAATATGATCTTAATATTTTTCTCATATAGTTCAAATATAATCTTAACTCTTTAAAATCTTAAATTTTATTCTTAAGTCATTCCTTTTAATCTTGAACTTTTAATGCATATTCAATTAAGTCAAATTTAAAAATTTGAAATATCTTATTAACATTTATTAATAAAAATAATGTGAAATAGTTTTATTCATATTTAAAGAGTTATATGAATAAAAGCAATATAAATATTTTATTTTAATATTTTTAACATTTTATCTCTCTTTTCAAATACCTAAAAATCAATAAATATGTCAGAATGTGGGCTGAAACATGTGTCTTCCAATTTGAGATCTTGGTTTAAATGACACTGCTATTACTCTCATTCCTAAAATTAGCCAACCTATTTCTGTTTCTGATTTGAGACATATTTCACTTTGCAATGTTTTTTACAAAGTAATAGCTAAGGTTTTGGCTAATAGATTGAAACGTGTTTTGCCTATGCTAATTTTTGCTACTAAGAGTGCTTTTGTGCCTGATAGACTTATTTCTGATAATGATTACTTCAGAGTATGCATTATTTAAAATATAACTTGAACGGTAAAGAATGGTATTCAGCTTTGAAGTTTGATATGAGTAAAGCCTATCATAGGTTTGAATGAGATTTTTTTTTATTAAAAATGATGGATGCTATGGGGTTTGACAAGAAATGGATTCAATGGATTTCTTTATGTATCTCGACTGTTCATTATTTAATATTTCATGATTCTTTTGACATTGGTCCTATTGTGCCTGAAAGAGGTCTTCGACAAGGGGATCCTTGTCACCTTATCTTTTTATTATTTGTGTGGAAGGACTTATAGTTTGGTTATTAAAGAGAAAGAGAGATTAATTTTGATCATGACCGTTGTATTAATTTACGAGCTCCCTCCATCTCCTAAACTTTTTTTTTGCTAATGATTATTTACTTCTATTTCATGCTTCATTACCTGGGGTGGTGCATGTTAAAGAGGTATTAGATGTTTATAGCAAGGAGTAGGGGCAGGTTATAAATTTTTCTAGATCTACTATTTTTTTTCATCCCAAATGTTCATGATACTTGTTGTTCTTTTATTAAGTTAAACCTTGGTGTGGTTGATATCTAGGTTTGCCTTTTATGTTGGATAGAAAGAAAAAGGATATTTTTGGGAGTGTTAGAGATAAAATATGGAGACGTATTAATGGATGGATGCTCAACTCTTTTTGGTGGGGAAATAACAAGAGGAATTCTAGGGGCATTAATTGGATGGCTTGGGAGCAACTATGTTTACCAAAAAAAATATAGTGGTATGGGTTTTCGCCATGTTAATGACTTAAATCTAACTATGTTTAGTAAATACGGCTAGAAGTTTCTAACAAAGCCTCATGCTCATGTAACCAAACTTTTCAAGGCCAGGTATTTCCCTCACACTGATTTTCTCAACGCTAAGCTTGGCAAGAATAGTAGTTTTTTTTGGAACAACATTCTAGCTTCACAAAGATCTGGTTAGGAAGTGTACTCGTTGGAGGATTGGTAATGGAAAGTTTTTTTCAATTGGAAATGATCCTTGGCTTTTTGACGTTCAATCAGGTTATGTTCAAAACTAATCTACCTATGGATATTATGAATAATACAATTGACTCTCTCATGTCAATTGAGCTAGGTGGTTGGAATGTTGATGTGATCCGAGATCTCTTTAATGTTAGAGATCAATCCCTTATCTTTAATGTTTCATGTATCAATCGTTTTAAAGACGATGTAATGGTTTGGGTTAGAAAGACCAATGGTTTTTTCTCAGTCAAAAGTGCTTATCATATGACTCATGAGCATGTTGTTGGTGATAATTCTATTTTACTAGAATCTAAATTGGTTTTGGAACATGAGATTACCTCCAAAATGTAAAACCTTTTTCTGACGTGCTTGTAAAAATTTGTTACCTATAAGAGTGTGTTTGTTATGGGTGCAATGGGGTTAAAATTTGATGTTGTTTGGTTGCCTTTTGGGAAGAGGGAAAGAAGGAGTTAAAAGTTAACCCCAAAATATGGGTTAAATTTTACCCTCTTGTAAGGAGGGGCAAGGGAGTGTTAAAGGGTAAAAGAATAAAGGTTATGGGACCCATTATGAATTGTCACATGAAATGCTTTATTTTTTATTTCTTTTTAATTTTGTATGTGTTTTATTTATTTTTATATAAATTATTGGAGTGGATTCCTATATTTTTGTCTTTACATAATTTTACTTTCTTTTTTTAACTTCAAACCATATTCACACAAATCAAATCAGATCATATCATATATTTTGTTTCCAACGGTGTATTTAAACTTCAAGAAAATTGTGAGTTAGAGGATTTGAAAAAAAAATCTCTTGCACACTTTTTGGATATTTTTCTTGGGTTTTAGGTATGAGAAAAATATTATATTTTGTGTTGTATGGTTGTAACAAGTTTTCAGATAGTGAATATTTTTTTTAGTTGTCTTTTAACAATGACAGTGATTTTTCTTTGATTTTAGAGTTCTCCATGTAACAAGTCTGCGGTTTTTTTATTATTTTCTTAAAAATAGATATGTGGGTTAATAATAAAATTTTTCTTAGTAATATCTTTAGTTTTCTTAGGCTCTCACATAATTGCTACAACATGTCAGATACACAACGTTAGTGAGAGGGTTAAATGAGGGCTTATTTAACAAAAAAAACATAATTTAATAGTTAAATTGTAGACTTGTTCAACTGGCTGTTTACCAGCACAGTTTGCCCGGGCCCGCTTAATTTGGGTAGACTTGGCTAGCAATTTTTGAAATTAGGCGTGCCCAAGTTCGAGCCCAAACAAATCTGAATTTTTTATGGGTGGCTTTGGATTTTAAATTTTAAAAAATTTAAACATACGTACGAAAGAGCGAGACGCAAACCCAAGAAGTCCGAAAAAATCTAAATATATGGATGCATTTCGGTAAATAAAAATTAGACCTGATGGGGTTGAACTAGGACTGTGCATTCGATTCGAATTGAACCGAACTGAACTGAATTTTTTACAAAACCCGAACCGAACTGAACCAAACTGAATTATCTTTATTCAGTTCGGTTTTCAGTTAAGTTCAGTTTTTTACCTTCATGGTTTTTCAGTTCGGTTCGGTTCAATTTTTTAATAAAATATTCAAAACCAAACCAAATCAAAAATTTAAAAAATTTCAAAATCAAGAACTGAACTGAAATTGACCGGTTTGATCTTACGTTGAACAGAGCTCTGAAAGAGCAGATCCGACTAGACCTGCCTGAGCCCTCCTAAGCCAAGCCATTAAAAAGGTTAATTGTTTCTAAAATTATGTTATGGGCTTAAGTGTTGGGCAAGCCGAATGGGTATAAATGAATTATATGAAATTTTGTGAAATTTATTTTTAAATTCATGGTTCACATATTTGGTATAAATAAAAATTCATTGCAATTTTTTCAAAACTTTAAAATTGGATATGGATAAACAAATAAACATTAAAATTAAAAATGAATTGAATTAATTCAACCAAACAAAATCCTAGGCAATATTGTACCTTCGTGAAAAAGGAAAAAAAAAAAAAGAGGAAAAGGAAAAACACCATATAACGACATCGTTTAATTGCGAATGGCGGTGCATGCATCGAATCATATACGGATCGTCAAAATCTATGTGCATTAGTAATCCGCAGAACCAGAAAATAGCAGTGCTGCTAGATTGTTTACTTCCTATAAATACCAAGACACGCAAAACCATTTATCAATTATAAAGACAGACACTAAATAAATAAATAAATAAAAATGGTGACACTAGTTGTAGCAACACGCAGCGATCCAGCTTCTATAAACCCAGCCACCGCACTGTTAGCCATGCCAGGGTGGCAACCTTCTCCCTCTCTTGAGGTAAGCAGCGCCCTTTGGATTGTTTTATGATAATTTTGATTAAAAACTGTTTAATGTTTATTAATCGATTTGATAATTTTATTTTTTTTTAAAAGGAAATGAAGAGTTACAGTAACAAAGAGGTGAGGTTAATAGAGCACAGTAAAAGCATAATCGAAGAAGACGACTTAGACAGGCGGTGGGAGGAATTGACCGGTGAAGTTGTTGATGAAGTCATTTTC
>CANYLF010075571.1:0-11233 GCA_948193215.1 Bocquillonia castaneifolia
AAAAATGGAGTTTTGGGAAAAGTAAGAAAAAGAAAGGAAGAAATGAAGAAGATGAAGAGAAGATGAGAAGGAAATGAAGAAAAGGTGTAGCATTCTTTGTAGAGATCCTCCACTAACCTATTATTTAATTATTATTATTAATATTTATTATTATTAAATTGCCACTCTTCTTCTCCCTCCTTGTGCCACTTGTCTCCCTCCTACAATCCTAGGACACTTGTCCACCTTCTAGGACACTTTGCCTACACCACCCCTCAAACTTATTCGTACTAACCATCTAATCCAACTCTCATACTTCTTTTACAAATAGATCCTCTAACTTTTCTTACAACTAGGTCCTTACTAACCTAAACTTCCATAAACTTTGATGCTCTCAAAAATTATTCTACCAATCATTATTATGCAATGCATTACACACAATTATGGTGCAAATGATATGATATGATTAAGGTTTATTCCCTAATATCAAAACTAGGTCGTGACATTTCGAATTTCATTTCACCATAGTATGCAATAATTGACCCAAAGTTCTATTCACCTCTTCGGTTTGACCATCGATTTGTGGATGATAAGTAGTACAAAACAACAACTTAGTTCCTAACTTACCCCACAAAGTCTTCCAAAAATAGCTTAGGAATTTAGTATACCTATCACTAACAATGGTCCTAGGCATGCCAAGTAAACGAACCACCTCCCTAAAGAACAAATCAGTGATGAGTTGTGCATCATCAGTTTTCCTACATGCAATAAAATGTGCCATTTTTGAAAACCTATCAACAATAATAAAAACACTATCATGCCCACGCCTAGACCTAGGTAAACCAAGCACAAAAATCCATAGATATGTCAATCCAAGGAGAACTAGGCACGGGTAAAGGCATGTACAAACCATTAGGTTGCAACTTGGACTTAGCTTGTTTACACACAATGCACCTATCATAAATTCTAATCACTTCAGATTTCATTTTAGGCCAACAAAAGTGATCATGTAGAAAATCTAAGGTCTTTTGAACACCAAAGTGTCCCATTAAGCCACCCTCAGGTGACTCCCTAAAAAGCAATTCACGCTTCGAACACACAGGAATGCATAGACATTTTTCCCTAAACAAGAATCCATCATGTCTATAAAACTTATCAATAGCACCATGTTCACAAGCATGAAAAATAGAACCAAAATCATGGTCATTAATATATAAGTCTTTAATTTACTTAAAACCAAGCAATTTGGACTCTAAAGAAGCAAGTAAAGCATAACTCCTAGATAGTGCATCAACAACCACATTATCTTTACCTTGCTTGCACTTAATGACATAAGGAAATGCCTCAATAGACTCACTCTATTTAGCATGGTGCCTATTCAACTTGCTTTGACCTTTCAAGTGCTTCAAGGACTCATGATCGGTATGAATCACAAACTCCTTTAGCAACAAATAATTACTCCACACGTCTAAGGCTCTAACAAGTGCATAAAGTTCCATGTCATAAGTTGGATACTTCAAACTCACTCCATGGAATTTCTCATTAAAATAGGTAATTGGCTTTCCATCTTGCAATAGAACAACTCCAATACCTAAACCAAAATCATCACAATTAATTTCAAAAGTCTTAGAAAAATCAGGAAGAGAAAGAATAGGAGATAAAGTAAGCTTATCCTTGAGCATATTAAATGCTCTATCTTGAGATTCGCCCTATATGAACTTCACATCCTTCTTGACAAGTTCATTAAGTGGTGCGGCCAACGTAATAAAACCCTTGACAAACCACCTATAGAAGCTTGCTAACCCATGAAAGCACTTCACCTCACTAACATTCTTAAGTGTAGGTCAATCCTTAATTGCCTTAACCTTTTCCTCATCAACTTCAATGCCCTTTGCACTAACAACAAAACAAAGAAACACAAGCTTGTTTGTGCAAAACACTTTTTCAAGTTAGCAAATAAAGAATTCTCATGCAAAGCAAAAAGAACCAATCTCACATGTTCAATATGATCATCCAAACATTTGCTAAAAATCAAAATATCATCAAAATAAACAACAACAAATTTGCCTATATAAGCAAGCAAAACATGATTCATCAATCTCATAAAAGTGATAGGTGCATTAGTTAAACCAACAGGCATAACCAACCATGCATACAAGCCAAATTTTGTTTTAAATGCGGTTTTCCATTCATCACCAACTTTCATGTGAATTTGATGATAACCACTCTTTAAATATATCTTAGTAAAGATTACACTACCATACAATTCATCAAGCATATCATCTAACCTAGGAATAAGATGATGATATTTAACAGTTATCTTATTAATAGCATGGCAATCAACACACATACACTAACAACCATCCTTTTTAGGAACTAACAAAACAAGAACAGCACAAAAACTCAACTTTCACTAACATAACCATTACTCAAAAGGTCTTCAACTTGGCATTGTAAATCCTTAGTCTCCTCAGGATTGACTCAATATGCTGGTCTATTTAGAATGGTAGAACTAGGTACAAAGTCAATTTGGTGCTTAATACCCCTAAATGGTGGCAAACCACTTGGAAAATCCTCTAGAAACACATCCTTAAATTCCTGCAATAGAGAAATAAACACATTAGGAAGAGAAGGGTTAAGATCATTAGTGTTAAATAAATTTTCCTTGTACATAAGCACAAGTACTTGCCTATTTTCACTCATAGCTTTCCTCATATCTCGCTCTCTAACTAGAAAACTCACTTTTCTCACTTGTCTCTCCTTTTCCTGCGCCGTACTCATTGTTTTACTCACACTCATGTGCAGACTCTCATTAAGCTCTCTTTTTACCACTCTTTACTCACATCTCTCATTGTTTTCCACACAACTCTCCTTTTGCTTGTGCACCTTTTCTTTTCCATGTGCACTCTCACACTTATTTTTCTTTTTCATAAGCTTCCATTCTCCCCTTCATAACTTTTTGAAGCTTACAAACTTCCTTAGGGCTTAGTGGTGCAAGAGTATATGGTTTACCATTTAAAATAAGAGAATAAGCATTGGTACGCCCATTATGTATCATAGACCTATCATACAACCAAGGCCTACAACATATGACATGCATGCATTGGAACCACATCACATAGTACCTCATCATGGTACTTTTTCAAACTAAATGCAACTCTAACCTACTTAGTAACATGAATTCCATTTTGATCATCAAGCCATTACAGGGTGTATAGCTTAGGATGCCTAATAGTTGGAAGCTTAAGCTTATCAACCATCATAGCACTAGCTACATTAGTACAACTACTCCCATCAATATTCAAACTACAATTAGCATCATCGTTTTGTACCTTACATGTAGTATCAAATATGTTTTCCCTTTGAGGATTGTCATCACTGTGTTGTAAATTAAGAGCTCTAAGGTTTATAAGCATGTTACTAACCTCACCCGTTTACACATCATCACAATCCTCAAAGGGCGGCATGCCATTAAAATCATTATCTTGATGCTTGTCCTCATCATCATCCTTATCACTAGCATACACAATTTCACCACCTCGAATTGCCACGGTTTGCTTGTTTGGACATTGGGAAAAGATATGTCCATACCCCAAACACTTGAAACATTGCACCTTCTTTGGCTTAGCATCACCTAGGGGCATTGCTTTGACATTAGGAACAACATTGGCATTCAGTTTGGTCTCCTTAGGCATCTCACGTGCCTTGCTAGGGGGCTAATTACTCCCTTTCCACATGCCACTCCATTTAGAACTCAGGGCAATACTCTTGCCTTTAACTTTCAATTGCTTTTCAACTTTAATCGCCATATGCAACATGTCCTCCATCTCTACATAATGCTGCAATTTCACGATTTAAGCCATGCAAGAACCTTACCATAGTGGCCTCCCTATCCTTATATATGTTAGCCCTGATCATAGCTATCTCCATAGATAGATAATACTCCTTAACAATCCTAGATGACCCTTGCACTAAGTTTTGCAACTTATTGTACAATTCCCTTTGGTAATGTGAAGCAATAAAGCGTTTTCTCATAATACGCTTAACTTCAGCCCATGAATCAACCTCATGTTCCCCTAAACGCCTTCTACTAATCAATAATTTATCCCACCAAATTATGGCATAATCAGCAAATTCATCTACGACGAGCTTAACTTTCTTAGCCCCATTATAGTTATGACATTCAAAAACGCGTTCTACCTTTTTTTCCCACTCTAGATAGGCTTCAGGGTCACTCTTACCATGAAAAGATGGTATTTTCATCTTAATACTACCTAAATTACTATCAACCCTAGATTGATTAGATTTAGGTCCTCTAGACTCACCCTCTAGGTCATCACTACTACCATTAAACGTTTTTGACCCTTCATTAATCACCAAATTCTTAAACTCTTCCATTTCATCATGCATAAACTTTTGTTGCTCATGCATTTGTTTTTGTTGCTTAAGCAATTCAGCTTGTAAAAGCTCCACAATGGCTTTCATGGTTGGAGGTAAATCTTCCATATTAAGTTTCTCAGAAGACATGGTTAATCATGCAAACAAAGAAAGTTTCACTCCCTTACATGTTTACACTCAAGAAAGTAGATGTTCAAAACCAAATTCCTTTAAAATTAAACTAAATTGTAAGCAAAGTAATCACGCAAACAAGTTTAACATAACCAATTAACAATACTAATTCCTAGATTCAAAAGAACACTCAAGACTCAAGAAACAGAAAGTAAGCATGCGAACAAGACAAGCTTATAACACTCAAAAACAAAAACCCAATGTAACCCAAAGAAATCTTTTTAAAAGGTAAACAGAAATTTTAACCCAGAGAAATGAATTTAATCAAACACAAATAAGTTCCAAATCAATTTAGGGCAAATAGAATGCGGAATTAACAAGAAATAATTAAACAAAACTCAAATCAACACAATCTGCCTTAGGGAATTGCGGACAGATTTTGAAGCAATCAATCAATGAATTTTTTTTTTATAATGTCCAAAATTGTGGACAGAATTTAATAATCAACTATATGTATTCTTTTTATAGATTGAAAGTAAAAATTACGGGTAAATTTGAGAAAATAAGAAGAAACATGCGCACAACATTGAACAAGTGCGGACAGCAAGCAATTAAACATAAAAAGGTTACGAATTCAACAATTTCAATCCCACAACTCACAAAATTGAGTAGAAGAAGAAGACAGACTAGAAATTGAGAAGAAAATAATGAAAAATTAACCAAACTTACAAGTTCAGCTCTTATACCAAATGATACAAACCCAGACTTAGATACGTTCAAATGACAAGGTAAACAATGGAGAAAACCACTGATAAATGCTCTCCCTATATGGAGGAAGCACCTTTACTAATAAGTCTGAATTTGTCGCCTAAAAATCTAACTTGAAAGTTTGCAATTGAAATGGAACTAACAAACTTAGCTATAGATCAACTAAGCTCTTTAGTTATAATTTAATAATGAATGCTCAAACAACCTAAGAAGTAATAAAGTTAATAGATTGATTAAACATTTAGATGTGAAACTGAACTAATAAATTAAGTTTAATCTCAAGAAACCTATAAGGAACACATTAATGATATCAAGCAACTCTTATTTAGGGTTTTTACAATGCAAAGTAATTTTATTCAATGAAATCTAACCTTGGCCGAATGGCCTTCATGCACTATATATAGTGTTCAAAATAAAAAAAAAACTAGACCTAATTGGAAAAGGAACTATGCAGCTTCCTTTCCCTGAAAGTAAAAGAAACAAATTAAACCTAGAGCTACAAGGAAGGTGCGGCACATTGAATCCAAAACAGGGAAGGATTAACATTAATAGAAACCATAGCTAACAAAGGAACTTCCTAAACAAGAAAAGGAAAGAAAAAGAAAAACACTTCTTTTTGTATAAGGAGATGCGCGCATTACTGCCCTAAGGGATTAGGGAAACACTCCTTGATGCCCTATTGTTGACTTGTTGACCCTCTTGACTCCTTAACTTTGACCACTCTTGTTGACTTTGACTTTGACTTTGTTGGCTTAAGCCTATTTACATGAAATTAAGCTTATAGTCTTGCTTGCATTGTTATCAATCAATTCACCATCTCCAAAATTGCTTAAAATATGCTCTATGAATGAAATTAAGGCTTGCTTGAACTTCTTTGTCCTTGCTCAAGTGATGTAACCAAGGATGCCATCAAGCCATGGAGCAAGGAACCCTTAGCATATGATGGACCAATGACTCGATTGAGGACTAAGAAGTTCAAGCAAGCTTTGAATTCTTACTTGGCGCATCTCATGAAGATGTTCAACAATGGAGCTTTTGAAGATGACAACAATACTTTGAAGATTGTGAGCTTAATTGAAGTCAAACAAGCTTAAAGTCAACAAAGTCAACAAGTCAAAGTCAATGGTCAAAAGATCAAAGTCAAGGTCAAGGTCAAGGGTCCACAAAGTCAATATTAGGGCATCAAGAAGTGCTTGGATGAAACCCTAAACCTCTAGGGTAGCAGCCGCACATATGGAGTCTAAATTCAATTAGTAAGTTAATTTCCGGATTTCTGAGGACATCATATTGTTTTGGCCATAACTTTTGCTACACAACTCAGATTGATACAATTCAAAATGCAATGGAAAGAGGACTTCAAGATCAAAATTCATATGTTTTATGAATTTTCATTGGAGGTCTCTAAAGGGGTCAAACTCAGGTCGCAAAGTCAGGGTTGTAATCTACCAGCTTTTAGTTTCCAAATAGGTTTAGGATTTCTATTTTTTGTTTGTTTCCTTTGTCGTTTAGGAGACTTGGCCAACTTTCATTTTTCCTTTAAGGTTAGAATTAGCTACTTTTAAGCTCTATATAAAGAGCATGTATAGGCAGCCGCCTAAACTAATATTGAATTTTCTTTGAGTTTTTACTCTTTTGTTCTCTAAGGTGTTCCTTATTGAATTTCTTGGAATTAAATTAATTTGATTAGTTTAGTTCACATCTACCTTGTTTAATCAACTTATTAAAACTTGTTAGTTTTTTAGGTTGTTTGAACATTCATCTTTTTATAGCTATTGATCTTAGTTCGTCTATAACTAAGGGTGATAGTTTCGTAATCAATTGTAAACATTCAAGTTAGATTCTTGGGCGACTAATTCAAACTTATTGGTTTGGGTGATTCCTATGCATTGGAGTTGATCAAATTAGTTTGCTTTCTAGCTTCGATTCTGATTTGTGTTTGAATGTATCCTTTAAGTTCAAGTTTGTATCATTGAGTCATAGGTCCATCATATGCTAAAGGATCCTTGCTCCATGGCTTGATTGTATCCTTGGTTGCATCTTGCTGCTTATGAGTCTATTAGCCATTGTCTATTTAATTGTCATGTGGAATCTGCTGTTTAGAAAGCTCTAGCTTCTGTTGGTTGTGTACCTAATAGAATTTCTACTTGGGATAGATAATTGTAATGGTATACTTGCAGAGTGAAAGGTAAAAGTAAGCTAACTGCTCTCAGAAAACTTGTACTTGTTGTAATTGTCTACAATTGTAGTATTTTTCATAATGATATGCGTTATGTCTTAGCTATTATCAAAAAGATTGCTCTTGTAGTTTTGTATAGATACAAAGGGCAAGTTTTTAGCTCACACAACAAGAAAATACCGGATTAGAAAGGGACAAAATCTGTTTCTAATCTTAAAAAATTCATTTCTAAAATGATTAGAAATGGATTTAGAAACAGAATTGGTCCATTTCTAATTTTGGCATATCTAAATGAAAATGGGGACGGTCGGTTTCTAATTAGAAACGGATTTTAAAATGGAAAAATCCGTTTCTAATTAGAAAAGGATTTGTCCGTTTCTAAACACTTTAGATATGGATTTATGAATTAAAAGGGCACGAAGATATCTGTTTCTAAATTTTTTCAAAATTTAGAAACGAAATTAATCCGTTTCTAAATCCCTTTTTAAATTTAAAAACAGACTATTTGTCGTTTCTAAAATCCGTTTCTAATTATATATTAGAAATGGAATAGTCCATCTCTAAATAATTTAGAAACGGATTTAGAAATGGAATATTCCGTTTCTAATTCTATTTTAGAAAGAAAAATCAAGGAGTTAGAAACGGAATATTCCATTTCTAAAACGGATTCTGAAGTTTAGAAATGGAATATTCCATTTCTAATTCCCTGATTTCTATTTTTTTAATTTATTTATATTATGTATTATATTTAATAAATCTTGGTTAATCATACTAATTATTGAAGTTGAAATGAGAGAAAATTGAAATTGAAACTCGAAAACAACCTGTGAAACAAATTTAAATGTAATATACCATACACAATTTCAATAATATATACAAGTCATAAACATATGATAAAAGTCCTAAGGTGGAGGGGGGTCTCCCTGGTGATCCTGATCATCTGTATCATCCAAATGCTCGCCCTCAGTCTCAGGCTGCTGATCCTGCTCACCCTCATTCTCAGGCTGATGATGCTGCTCGCCCTCAGTTTCGCCCGCCTGATGCTCACTATCTAGATCATAAATAAATGGAGGCAGTGGAGGAATCTCATCAAGAATTGGGAAACCATGTGATCGAGCATACTCTAAAATCCACCTAACTGCATATTGAACCTACTGAACCGTCTATCACAACAAGTTGTCATATGCGGGCTACAACCGTTGCTCAATCAACTCTAGTGATCGTGCAACAACCCTTTGGAAGTCAGGATTCGATCCATAGATGTCCGGCTGTGAACCCGCTGGCGGGGCATGTGATGATTTAGTAGCCCCTGGCTGATTAGTAGATAGGGCTAGCAATGATGATGCTTGGGAGCTAAGGCCATATATACGATGCTTCTTAATCCCCTCAACAGCAGCGATATATAAAGCATTCGAATCAGCCTCCGGTTGTGATGAAGGGCACTCCTCCGCTGAAGACTCCACCTAAGGCTGAGAAGTAGCAGCCAGCAACTCCTAATATCAAACCTATGTAACCGAAAACATTCTAATTTACAATGTAATATATAACATTTGTTGAAATTAACGAAGAATGGATAATACAAACAAAATGTACTTACATTAACAGCCTCCACCCTCTTGTCCATGAACTGGCTCCTGTCGTTCTCCAAAGTATGCGTACGGAGGAACACATTCAGTAATGAAGGTTCCATCCTCATCTCTCTAGCCTAAAAAAAGGTAATTGAAACGTAAGAATCAATTTCATAACTATAATTGTAGAATTTATTTTAATAAGTTAACTAACCAGAATTCGAGCATGCTCTACGAAAGATCAAGAGCCCAAAGTATAGCGCACAATCCCTGTCCCTGGTCCAGCTGGCTTGCTCATTCTGTTCTTCTTGGCAGTGGCACACTTCTTCTTGTACTCTTCTGAACTCCACTCCTGCTGCTAGGCTCGCCAGACATCCTCTAGAACACCTTTCCCACCTATTGCTTTGAATTTACTGATAACGCTTGCATATATGTTACCAGTATGAGGAGTCCAAGCCCCCCTCATAGCTTCCTCTGTATAAGGAGCCTCCCAACGGAACTCCTTCTGTTTTAAGTATGAAATCCAAGTTATAGTAACAAATATATATATATATATATATATATTGCAGATAAAGAATAAAAGAAAGAAAGAAAATGAAGATACAATGGAAGAAAATAAAGTAAATAATAAAAAATAAACTTATATATAATAATAGAAAGTTTAAATTCAAGTATATATGAAATATTTTACCTTGAACTCATTGAAGTACAAATCTCTTTGTTCCTTCGTCACATGTGCCCAATTGAACACATTTGGAAATAGCATCTTTTTGAAGATTTTAGAAATCTGGCTGGAGACGTAATTGGTAGGCAGAATCTTGTTCCTGTACACAGAAAGACTTTATTGGTTAGCAACGCATTAAATAATCAGAAAATAAGATGAAATTAAACTTAAATTTACATGCATGTAGAATATAAATAAAATGAAATTTTATAACCATTGAGGATTGAGAGTAACCAACCTCTAGGTCCTCTCAATCCTACCTACAGTCTGAGAATCTCCTTCAGGATGCCCTGAAGAGGAAGGAGCAAACTGAGATGAGTGTGCAGCTGTAGCAGAAGAAGAACAACCTGGAACACTAGAGGCAGGTGGAAACTGAGCTGAATGTGCGGTTGTAGCAGAAGAAAAACTGCTTGGAACACTAGAGGCAGGTGGAAACTGAGCTGACAATACAGCTGTAGCAGAAGAAGAACTAACTGCAGCAGTCAAGGAAGGACCTGATGCTGGTACTGATGCTGATGCTGCTGCTGAGGTTGAAATTGATGCAGCTGATGATGATGAACCTGAAGGAGCAGTAGTCATCACAGCTGCTAGAGAGGAAGAAGAATACAGTGGAGCTGTCGTGGTCAACATAGTTAGAGAAGTAGAATGACCCTATGCTGAAAAAGGAGCAGTTGTCGTCCTAACTGCTGTAGATGAAAATGAAGAAGTCATTTGAGCAGTGGCAGTCACTGAAGCTGGTGAAGTAAGTGGAGATGATGATGAAGGAGCCGTCAATCCCTAAACTACTAGGAATGATGAGTAAGTAATCCCAGTAGTAGATGTCTGCAATGATGGATATGGTGGAATGCCTCCACCCAGTCCTCTACCCGATCCGGCTCTACCCACTCTAGATCTGCCCTGAGAAGGTCTCGACTTCCCTGTTCCTCGCATATCTGCAAATAAACAAACATAATATTAATTCTCATTGTTACTAATAGCAAAAGAAGAAATGTACCTATAAAGATAAAATGAAAGAAAACATATTTATTTGTATTTAATCATAATCATCATTAAAATTCATCATCAGAGCCAATTTCATCATTAGAGTCATCAATTGATGTTTCATATTCAATGTCTTCATCATCATTTACGACTTCATCAATTAAATCCTCGAACTCTTCTACTACTTCAGCATTAACGTTAGGTTCTTCATCAACCACATCAACTTCAATAATTTATAGATGTGTTTCTTCATTGGGATCAACTTCTGCTTAAAAAGGTGGAATAATTTCTTTCAATGTTGATAGTTCGAGCAGGTCAATATCAGAACGAGCGGTGACTTTACAAACAGTTACCCAGTTTGTCGTGTCCCTTCTTATACTTGGATACGTGCAAAAGTACACTTGATGAGCTTGTGCTGCCAAGATAAAAGGTTCATACTTGGCATATCTCCTCCTTGTGTGTACATCAATAAAATTATATATATGGTGCATAATTGTCCCCACATTAGGAGTTGGATCATACCACTAA
>CANYLF010075641.1:0-17348 GCA_948193215.1 Bocquillonia castaneifolia
TTACCGGAGGAGGCAAAAGCGGACAATATTTAACAGTGGGTTACCATTCTTTGAACCATTCATTTAGATAGTTTATCTAATTATCAAGGTTGATTTGTAATTGTGAGTTTTGGATTGTGAATTGTGATTTGAGATTGAGAATTTGGAGTTTGAGGTTTGTTAATTGAGGATTGTGATTTATGTGTTGAGTTTGACGTCGATGTGAAATTGTTATTTGACTTTATGAGGTGATGAATCTATTGAGATTGTGCTAATGAGTTTGGAGAAGTTGTAAGATTGGTTGTGAGACTTATAATGGTTTGATGAGTATTGTGAATTTATGAGTTTGTGGTTCAATGAAATGTTATAAATTTGTATTTAGGAACTATATATACATATAAATGTGTGAATATTGTGTTGTGTTAGTATTGGCAGTTATTTATTTATTGAGTTGCCAGCTCACTCAATGGCAGTAATTTTCAGGTTATGGACAGCACTTGTAAGTATTTAGAGGTTCACGTGCATAACAGTAGAAGTTTTGAAGGTTGGCCAGTTCGTCTTGAGCATGTTTATGCATGTTGGTTTGAAAATGTGTATGTTTGTAATATTGTATAAATTTATGTATTTATGTGTATTCTAGTTGAGAACATATGTTTCGATTTTGTTTTAATATATTGGAAAGGTTGTTATATGTTTATGTTGATTACGAACCTGTTGGAGTCTGTTTTTACAGAGAAAGGTCAAAAATATTGTTTTAAAACTGTGATTTTCATTCACAAATTTCATTTTGGTGATTTTTGGTTAACAAGGATCGTTGTACTATTCACAATGATCGTTGCTGATTTAACAAAGAGCTCGTTGTTGATTCCCACGAGCTCGTTTATCTCTCTGGAATTCTCGGATGTTTTTGCTGCTTTTCACAACGATCGTTGTGGCCCTTTTTAAAAAAAATTATTTTTGAAAAGGAATTTCATCAAGTTGAAAATTATATTTAATTGTTTAATTATTATTTGTCTTTTTCTTAATAATATTGTGGATTTTGGGGTTGTTACATTCCAAGATCTGGGTATCTCCTCCCCATAAACGTTGGAGCTTGTATGCTTATTTGTCTATGACTTTAGCAATTTGGTAGGGTACTTCCCAGTTAGCTTGTAATTTGTAATTTCTGGGCTTGATACTTCTGCCTTTCCGAGGACCAAGTCTCCCTCTTTAAACTTCCTTTCTTTAAACTACCTATTATGGAATATAGCCATCCTAAGTTGACGAGCATCATCCTCATGTATTCCTGCTCTTGTTTCCATGGGAGTAAGTTCAGGTTGATACATATGTCTTGTTCATTAATAGGTGATACATACTTTGTGTGGCAGTACCTTTCATTTATTTCAACTAGTACGACAACCTCTAACCATAACAAAGGATGAACAAATTAGTGTCACTTGTACGTAGGTTCTCTAAGAGTTGTTTTATAAGACAATAATACTATTGGCCTTAGTGGTCTTAATCTAACTTATTTTGACCTTAACAAGCCTTACTAAGTGTTTAACCAAGTTTCCTAGTGTGAGTTTCCTTATTGAAAAGCAAAGTTTTTAAAAAGTGACCTGTAAATCCCGGTCGTGACCAGGATAGTCATCCTCACGATGGGCATCACGTCCGTCGTTTGAAGAATCGCCCCCGCGACATAGGTCACCAGATTTCCTGAAGCTACTAGACCTTGGATAGCCCTTGTGATACGAATGGTCACCCCCGTGACCCAGGCTAAATTCATAAGAATTTTGAGAAGATCGCCCTAACGATGATGACAATATCCCCATGATGTAAGGATCGAAGATCATCTTTGAAGCATTTCTTAGACACAAGCATCATGCCCATGATTGAGGTGATTATCCCCGTGACCCTCATTAAAAGGAAATGGATTGAAGAGTGTGTCATGCCCACGACCACTTAAATCACTTCCACGATTTAAGTTTCAAATAAGCCCATTTCCAAGCTTCCTCTAGCTTGGTGGATCACGATTTCAACACAAGAGATCATACCCTCAACCAAGACAGATCTAGAGGGGAAACTAGCTGTTAGACTACTTTTCAAATTTCATGGCCTCGACGAGCAACATTGCCCCGTGACCTAAAACACTGTATAGCATTAAATGTATTTATAAGTGGCTGTTAGAGACATAATTTCCTTTGTATCTAACAACTAGTTTTGGGTGTTCTGGCTATAAATACCCATCATAAATGTCTTCCAAGTAAGACACACATTCTTTGATAGCTAAACTCTTGCAAATTCATTTCTCAAAGTTTTTTGTAAATAAATTCTTGGTGAATTTATTGTGTGTGGGTAATTAAGTTCTCATAAGCATTAGTTTCTTGGTTGAGTGGTCTTCTACCTTGTACAAGTGTCAATCCTTGTGAGGAATGGGAAACACTTGGGTTGGGTTTTGTGTTAACCTTTGTAAACACTAGATTTTTTAAGTGAGCCAAAAGACACTATAAAGGTTTGGTGTTAGCCTTGGTAAACACTAAGTTGTGAGTTAACTTGTTGAAACTCTCTTGTGTATCCTTGGTGGAAGTGGAACCCTAAATTATGTCTTTGGGAGAGTGGATGTAGGACAAGTTAGGTCCGAACCACTATAAACTATTTGTCTCCATCCTCTTGAAGATTTTTAATTTCTAATTCCGCACCAATTCACCTCCCCCCTCTCAATATTTCAGTTGGTATTAGAGACTAGTTGGTCATTTCTACATTAATTGGGAGTCAAAGATCAAGAATACATGGTGGGTGAAAGCTTCACAAGTTTGAGACCATTCTTTTGATGGAAGTACTATCCATATTAGAAACTAAGAGTGCAATCTTACTTGGATAGTGACCAAATCGATGTTTTAGATCAAGTCCATATGGAATGGAAGCCACCAACTACAACGATGGGAGAGGTGACATTGGTTTTTGAAAGAAAAGATTGGGTGGATGCACATAGAAAAAACAATGGTAAGAATCAAAGAGCAATGTATATTGTTTTTGGATCCATTGAAGCAAGAACCATTATGTAAATAACTTTAGGGGTTATCTAAAGAAGAATATGCTAGAGTACAAAATTGCACAACCGCTCATGCCATATGGAAGACATTGGCCAACTATAATAAAGGGACAACATCCGTAAAGAACAAGAGGGTAGAGCTCCTGTTTACCAGTATGAGACCTTCAAGAAAGTTGCCAATGAGAATGTCACCTCACTCACCAACTAGCTTCTCTCATTGGTGGAAGCGCTTAGAAAGCTTGGCAAAATCTATGGCCCAGAAAATGTGAACATGAAGATCTTTAGGTCTTTGCCTAGGAAGAAGTTTGAGTAAAATATAGCTTCCATTGAAGAATCAAAAGATCTTGCAACTCTTCACACTGATGAACTAATAGGTAATCTCCTAATCAATGAGATGAAACTCATGAATTATGGGGAAGAAAAGAAGCTGGAGGAAAAGGAGAAGAAGGAAGAAAAGAAGATATCACTTGCTCTCAAATCCATTCAAGAGCAAAATGATAAGCCAAAGAAGGAAGAAGCTAAAGGAGGTCCAAGTGAACAAGACTTGATGCTACTTTCCAAAAGAGTTCTCAAAATGATCAAGTTTAGAGATGGACAACCTAGCAAGGGCAAGGATAGGAGAGGAAAGGAAATGAAGATGAAAGGAAATGGAGAATAGTGGCACAATGAGGTGCTATGAATGTGGAAGGAAAGGGCACATCAAAGTGGAATGCCCCACTCTCAAAGGAAGGCACAAGAAAAGCTGTAGCACCAATTGGGGTGATAATGACGAAGCTTCCTCCTCTTCTTAAGAAGATGAAGATAGTGAAAGTGACAGTGATGAGCAAATCGCCAACCTAGTATTCATGACCTTGGAACACTTTTCGAATGAGATAAATTCTCCCTGTTCTTCATCTTTTTCTTCATATTATTCTGATAATAGTGATGATGATGATGATGGTGCTATTGATCTAATCAGGGAGCTTAACTTTAAATGCACTTTCTACCATTACAAGTTGGTTGAAGCTCAAAAATAATGTGTAAAGAGTGATAAGGAGATTAATGAGATTAGAGCTCAAGTAGAGGCTCTTAAGGTTTCCAATGGAGAACTTAAGGGTCAACTACAAATAGCTCAATTCAAGACCTCAACAATGATGACACTTTCCAATGAGAATGAATCATTTAAAAATGAGGTTGAAGAATTGAGAGAATCCATTACCACGTTTCACCAAGGTAAGGAGAACCTTGATACCTTGTTGGTGTCAAAAAGGGCTCCCTTAGTGAGACATGGTTTGGGATTCAATGAGACTTCAACCTCATATGATGTTCCTAAAACAATATTTGTCAAATCATCATCACCACCACAAGTTTCTAGTGTGGATGTTGCAAAGACTAAGGATCGGAAGCCTAAGTTTAAGCAAGGAGGGAAAACCTCTAATGTCTCTTTGGCCAAGAGGACTAACACCTCTCAAGGCAAGCCTAAGTGTTAAACTAAAGGTAAGCCTCTCCCTAAAGGTCAAGCTCCTATGAAACATCACACAAGGAAGCAAAAGGCCTTGAGCAAAAGGACCTTTATCCTAAGATTCAATGTCACCATTGCTTACAAAATGGGCACATTAATGTGTTTTGCCATTTTAGGAGGGAGCACCTTGGCTTGGGAACTTTTGTTGATGTTAACTCATAAGGACCCAAATTCATTTGGGTACCTAAAAATAAGTAATTTAACTTATGATTGTAGGTATACTCAAAGGCAACCATTAGAGCAAGCTTATGATATTTGGATAGTGGATGCTCCAAGCACATGACCGGTGATTCAAAGCTCTTCTCCAAGCTTGAAAAGAAGAAAGGTGGAATCATCACTTTTGGTAAGGTAATTGGCATTGACACCATAGGTAATGACTCTTCTACTTGTATTGAAAATGTGCTTTTGGTTGACGGTTTGAAGCATAACCTACTTAGTATGAGTGAATTATGTAACAAAGGGTTTAAGATTACTTTTGCCTTTAACACTTGCTTTATTGCCTAGTCTTTGGATGACAAGCTCGCTCTCAAGGGTAAGAGATCCAACAATGTCTACACAATTGACCAACACAACCTTACTAATCAAAATGTGAAGCGTTTTGTGTCTATTAGCAATGATGCTTGGCTTTGGTATAGAAGACTTGGGCATGCAAGCATGGAGTTGCTTGTGAGGTTGTGAGGGATTTGCCAAAGATCGAATACTTCAAGGACAAGATGTGTAAAGCTTGCCAAAAGGGAAAGCAAGCAAAATCCTCCTTCAAGCCAAGGAACCAAGTAAGTACTTCTAGACCTATTAAACTACTTAACATAGATTTGTTTGTCCAACCAAAGTAGCTAGCTTGTGTGGAAAACACTATGCATATGTCATTGTTGATGACTACTCTAGATATACTTGGGCTGCATTCTTAACTCATAAGAGTGATGCTTTTGATGCTCTTCAATCTTTTGCAAAACATGTTCAAAATGAAAAAGCTTATTTTATAACTTCTTTAAGGATTGACCATGGAAAAAAAATTGAAAATAAATATTTTAAAAATTTTTGTTTGAAAAATGGTATTTCACATAATTTTTCATGTCCAAGGACTCCTTTACAAAATGGTGTTGTAGAAAGGAAAAATTGTACATTGATTGAGATGGTTAGAACAATGCTTAATGAGTATGGTTTAGCAACCTGCTTTTAGGTAGAGGCCGTCAATACATCATGTTAATATTTCAAATAAAGTTTTCAAAAGACCAATTTTGAACAAAACCTCTTATGAGCTATGTAATGGTAAAACACCAATATTTCTTATTTTAGAGTATATATATTTGGATGCAAGTGCTACATTTTGAGTACGAAGCTCAACCTTAGGAAATTCGCATCCAAAACGGATATTGGAGTCTTTTTAGGCTATTCTACATCAAGCAAATCTTATAGAGTCTTTAACAAAAGAACTCTAGTGGTTGAAGAGTCCATGCATGTTACCTTTGATGAAATAAGTAAACTTGATCGTATGAAAGGTAGTGTTTGTGATGACTTTGTAGGTTCCTTTGAAAAGCTTAACATTGAGGACAATGAGGATCAAGCAGAGCAAAACAAAGATTCATCACATGAAAACACGATAATGGATAAAATTTTAATGATCAAGCTCATGTGGATCACCAACAAGAGCATGGAGACCTTCCACCTATATGGATTTTTTTCAAAGATCATCCCAATGGAAACATCATTCGTAAGACCTCTAAGGGTGTAAGTACTCGAAACCAACCTAAGCTCTTAGATTCTAATCTTGCATTCTTAACTCAAATTGAGCCAAGGAACATTGACGAGGTCCTCCATCATGAGAGTTGGGTTCTTGCTATGCAAGAGGAGCTCAATTAATTTGAAAGGAATAGTTCCTAGACCTAAGGATCAACCAATTATTGGTACTAAATAGGTGTTTAGGAACAAATTGGATGAGCAAGGTCAAGTCATTCAAAACAAAGCTAGATTGCTTGCCAAAGGGTATAATCAAGAGAAAGGCATTGACTACGATGAGACTTTTGCACTTGTAGCAAAATTAGAAGCCATTAGGATTTTACTTGCTTTTGCATCATTCATGGGTATTAAGCTTTTTCAAATGGATGTCAAAAGTGCTTTTCTAAATGGTTTCATTTAAGAGGAAGTGTATGTTGAACAAGCTCCCAATTTTGAAAACTTTGAATTTCCAAAACATGTTTTTAAGCTTACTAAGGCCTTGTATGGTTTGAAACAAGCTCCTAGAGCTTGGTCTGAAAAGCTTAGTAGTTTTTTTTTGTGAAAATGGTTTTATGAAAGGGAAGGTTGACACCACTCTCATCATCAAAAAAGAATAAGCGTGATATTCTTACTGTCTAAATATATGTAGATGATATTATAGTTGGAGCTACTAATGAGAGATTTTGCAAGGAATTTGTTAAGTGAAAGACTAAGGAATTTGAGATGAGCATGATGGGAGATCTCAAATTCTTCTTGAATTGTAAATCAAGCAAGGAAAGGATGGCATCTTCATCAACCAAGCCAAGTACATAAAGGAGCTACTCAAAAGGTTTTGCATGGATGGATGCAAGCCAAGAAAAAGTCCCATAAGCAGCACCACCAAGTTGGACAAGAATGAAAAGGGTAAGGATGTAGATCAGGAGAAGTATAAACATATGATTGGCTCTCTTCTTTATCTTTCATCTAGTAGACCCGATATCATGTGTGCTACTTTCTTGTGTGCACATTTTCAAGCTTGTCTTTAAGAGTCTCATTTGCATGCCGTCAAAAGCATTTTAAAATATTTGAATGGCACAATGCTTTTAGAACTATGGTATTCTAAGGGTGTTGCATTTGATTTAGCTGCATACTCAGATTTTGATTATGATGGTAGTTTGATGGATAGGAAGAGTACTTCAAGTACATGTCAACTACTCGGCAATTGCTTAATTTCTTAGTGTTCTAAGAAACAAGTTAGTGTTGCTTTGTCAATCGCGGAAGTTTAATATGTAGCGATGGGTTATTGTGGGTCACAATTTTTATGGATAAAACAAAAATTGAAAGATTAAGGCCTTAGCATTGTTCACATTCCCATCAAATGTGACAATAATAGTGCTATTAACCTTTCAAAAAACCTAATTCAACATTCTAGTATCAATCACAAAGACATTAGACATCATTTTTTGAGAGATCATGTGCAAAAAAGAGATGTTGTGCTAGAATTCTTTGATACAACTAACTAACTTGCTGATATTTTCGCAAAACCTCTCAATGAAGAATGCATGAACTTCACTAGACAGAAGTACCCTTTCATTTTAAAATTGATTACTCTTGAAGTCATATGCTTA
Organism: Bocquillonia castaneifolia; assembly: GCA_948193215.1. NCBI lineage: Eukaryota > Viridiplantae > Streptophyta > Magnoliopsida > Malpighiales > Euphorbiaceae > Bocquillonia > Bocquillonia castaneifolia. The sequence continues at coordinate 7,835 of CANYLF010075641.1, forward strand.
AGACTTAAAATGAGCACCTTAGGTTAGCGTAATAGTCTTAAGTATTCATTTGAATTCATAAAGAAAGCATGGAACCCATTTGCAAAGAAAATCTCTTGTATTGATTAAAAGGTTCTCGAAAACATTTTTTGATTTGTAAATCATTGCCATGATAGGGGCCATTGCAGGCGTGATAAAGGTCTAAGTTTTCCTAAAGTCTCGGTTACATTGGTCGTTCCTATGATGCCTATCATCACGGTCGCGACCAAAACCAAAAATTTTCATAATCTTTCTATTTCTTGGTCATGCCCATGACTCTCTAATCACGAGCATGACCCAAAACTTTATTTTCAAAGAACTTTTTCGAAATGAAAATCGCGGTTGCGATTCTCTTGATCGCCCCCATGACTTTTAGTGAATTTTCATCTATTTTAAAACTGCTCTCTATTGCTCGTGATCATGGTGGCGATGACTTTCATCACTATCTCAATTACTTGACAATTCAACCACTTTTGAGCTTTTCAAACCTCGCGCGGGCGATAACCTTGATAGCACCGACAACACCAGTTCAGAATTCAAAAAATATAGCCATTTCTAAAAGTTGGAAAATGGTTAGTTTGCTAATTTTTAAGGATTTTCTCTGAAAACGAACCCTTAAATGTCTATATAAACTCCTTTATGCATATGGGTGAAGGTTTACACAAATTTTCATATGTTTTAAGGCTTTTCTCTCTAATTTTTCTCTTTTACTCCTCCCTCTTTTGCCTTAAACTATTTACTTTTTCCTTTTTCTACATTCATAATCCACTATGGGTAAGAAAATGACTAGGGGAGAAAAGGGAAAGGGCTTAGTGGAGGACCTTGCAACAAATCCAAAGAAGGCAAGGACTATGGACACCTTTGATGAGAATCGACCTCTTTCGGGGATTATGTTTAGAGAACCTCAAGCATAAGAAGGTGGAACCCAAACAAGAGCAAGAACCTTTAAAGAAACTCTCAAGCCAACCAAAACACCTTCTTCCAAAGCCACCAAAATGACCAAAGAAAAGGAAAATCCTCAAACTCAAACACCCCCCAACCTACTTAACAACAAACCTTTTGGGATCCTCTTGGTGAGGAAGGAAGGGTGGAATTAAATAGACTTAATGAGAAGGAGTTTTTAGAGGCCAAGATAATCTCTATCAAAGCTCTTAAGGATTTGAAAATTAAAGATGAAGTGGATGGATACTGTTGACACCTAATTTTTGGATGCAGGAATGGGGAAGTAGCTTGGAGTTCCTAATGATGATCACTTATGATCACAAGGCATAATTAGAGTGAATATGGCTTTTATTTTGATCATGTGATGTTTCAAAATGGATTTCTGATTTGAAAGTGCATTATTTTGAGCCAGAAAATCATTTTGAAATAAAATCGTGCATTATTTTCATAATATCTTTTCATACGAGCCTCAAAATGGCCTGAAACCCTTAGAATAAATTGGGCCATTCTGCATGTTTTTATCTCTAATACAATTTTCTTAATTCTGAAGTTTAGGGCTCTAAAACGGGTTTAGAACATCTGCTGCCGTGTTAATGGACTTGATTTAATATTGGGCCTAGATTGTGGTTTCAAAGGTTGGCATGGGCTTTATATTTCATTCTAGTGTTATGGGCCGGTCTTTTAATTAAATAATTAAGCTCTTTTGGGCTTAAGATTAGTTGAAAGCCCAAGTCCATTTCTCTTTTAAACTTACAGGAGATTACTTTTGATTTGAAATTCAAAATACAACTGAACGTGATTTATATCAATCTTTGATATCAAATTTTAAAATCAATGAACAGAAGATTTAATTGAACCAATCTCCATTTGAAATTCAAACCTTTTTGCTTAAAAACAAGCAAAGTAATAGAGTCACTACCTATAAAAGGCACATTTAATTTCTTCTACAAGAAAAATTTTGGGTGGGCAAGTTTACATAATTTGAGAGAAAAAACTTATGTAAGTGTTTTGAAAGAGAGAAAGAATAATAAAAAAAATTAAAAAGAAACAACATGTGATTAACAAGAGAAAAGCCAATCAACTCACAACTAAGGGAAATCAAGCCTTCCTATAAGTCAAATTCAATTTACTGCCTAAGTTTAATTATTGCCTGTTGGATCTAGAGTTCTGCTAATCTTCACTGTAAGTGCTCTAAACCCTTTTCATTGTTAGTTTTTAGTTGTTTCTATAAAAGTATTATGATTCCCATCTATCATATGCATTGAAATTTTCATATGTTCAATTTTACCGTGAAAATTGTTTTGAACATACGTATTGTATTTTTTGCATTTTTCATTTGATTTTTGTTTTGTTGATTCTTAACGTGTTTAATTGTTAGATTTCACATGTTTTCAATGCACTGTATGTGATTTTTCCACCTTTCTTGTCCTGATAATTTTGATTCTAGAAGTTGTTTTAAATCATATTTATGATGTTGTTAAATGATTCAAACATGTTTTAATCAAAATCAAAGTATTTTAATTGATTTCAATTGATTTTAAAAATTACAGTATATTGCACGTTCATTTCAATTTCCATTGAAATTCACTATTAATCATTTAAATACTATGATTTGATGTTTTATTGCTCTGATGCATGTTTTTATGGTTTCTAAATGATTTCTAAAGTGATTTTATGCATTGTAATTGATTTCAATTTATTTCCATGAAAAGTCTATGCATTGCATGTTTACTGTAAGTTATAAGCATGATGTATATAATTGATTTGCATGCTGTAATGAATGTTTCTATTGTTTAGAGATTGTTTTAGGTTGTTTTTAATTGCTATAACATCATTTGAATGGCTTGAATATGTTTTGTGAAGAATCATAAAAGATATGCATTGTATGCTTACTGTAAGTGCTAAATGAATGTTGTTTGATTGTTTAGTTGCATGCTAGGTTGGGTTGTGCCATATAGACACTTGTTTTAGGATGTTTCCATCATGCATTTGTGTTTTGATTGAGTTTTCTACTAATTTTCAAGGCTTGGTAAGCCCGAAAGTTGCATTTTCTGCTGTCCCCTGCATGTGTGTGTGGCAACACCACTAGCTAGAGGGAGTGGGTGAGACCCAAAGAGTGGTGTTGAGGCTCAACACCACTCCCAAGAGTGGAATTGGGTGTTCACTAGAGTAAAGAGTGGCGTTGGGTGTTCACTGGAGCAAAGAGTGACGTTGGTTTTTGGCAAGGCTCCCCTAGTGCTCTGCAACTTCTATGTACAAAAATTTCACATGGAATGTAGTGAAAAGGTAAGTATTCTAACCTTCTCTGGTAAAAAATAGGTGAAATATGCATGAAATGAACCTAATAAAGCTATTTGGTAATCCCTAGGTTAAAATGGTAGCAACCTAGGTTGTGTTGATGTGTTAGTAATATTTGCTTTAACCATTTGGATGTAATTTGGACTAATTATGGTTTGGCAACGGAAAATTGATCCTTGTTCATAATAGAAACTCACATCTTGTTTGCATGAATTTTGTAAAAGGTAGGTGTATATTTATGTGTTTTATTGGCTTTAAGTAGTGGAAATGAAGGTAGATATAATCTGTTGGCCAAAGCACCTTCAATCTATCTTATTGTGAGCTTAACAACCTTAATTTTATATTTAACAAAGTTTCAAAGTGTGCAGGATTGATTAAATTCAAGTTGACATGATAAAAATGTTTCGGATTCATAAATCACGCTCGCGACCTGAGGATCACCTCCGCGAAGATATTTCACCCTCGCGATGAAAAAAGTCACAAACGTGACAAAGTGCTCCAGATTGTGCTAAACTTTCTGTTTCTTTTTGAAGCTCAATCGCCCCCACGATTTAGGTCATCACCCCTGCGACAAAATGCTCCAGAAAGCTCTAAACTTTCTGTTTCTCTTTGGAAGATGTTCGCCCCCACGATTATGAAATCACGCCCACGATAATGTCTTCTAGATAATGCTGAAACTTTTATTTCTATATGTGCACGTGAAATGAAGATCGCATTCATGACTAAGCCTAATCATGACCACGATACATAATTACGCCCACGCGAAATGGTGACCAAAGAAACAGAACGCACAGCCATATCTATGCAAGTTGGTCGCGCCGACGATAATCCTTTTGCCCTCGTGACCGTCGCTTGATCCCGAGAAAAAGTTACTATTCAATAACTTTTCAAATTTCACCGCCGCGAGGAAGATTTCACGCCGGCGATTCAACAGTAATCCTGAATTTTTCAAAAAGTCAGCTATCCATTGGAAACCTTTTTTAAACTATTTCCAATAGCTAGTTTTGGGGTTTAAGGCTATAAATACCCCTCTTAATTGTGTTTAAACATATAACACACATTCTTAGATAGCCAAACTCTTGCAATCAATTTTTCTAAATTTCTTCGTAAATAAGTTCATTTATGAATTTATTATGTGTGGGTAGTTAGAGCTTTAAAGCATTTGTTGCTTGGGTTGAGTGATCTTTCTACCTTGTACAAGTGTCAATCTTTGTAAGGATTGGGAAACACTTTGGTAGATTTGGTGTTAGCCTTTTAAACACTAGGTTTGGGGTCAGCCTTGGTAAACTCTAGGTTTGTAGAGAGCCATTGTAATTCTCTTTGTAAAGGTTAAAGATAGCCTGTGAAATCTTCATTGTAAAGGTCGTAAGATAGCCTGTGAAATCTCACATTGTAAAGGTTGAAGATAGCCTTTAAAATCTTCATTGTAAAGGTTGGAGATAGCCTATTAAATCTCCTTGTAATCCATTTATGGTAGTGGAACCCCAAATCAACAAGAAGATTCTTAGGTCCCTGCCTAGGAAGAAGTTTGAGGCTAAAATCGCTTCACTTGAAGATTAAAAGGAACTTTCTACCATGAAAACCGATGAACTCATTAGTAATCTCTTAATCTAAGAGATGAACTATGATGAAGATGAGAAGCTAGAAGCAAGCGAGATGAAAGAAGAAAAGAAGAAAAACATCGCCTTCAAAGCCTCTTAAGATGATGAAGGCAACAATAAAGAAGGAAAGAATGGCCCTAGTGAAGAACAGATTCTATTACTCTCTAAGAGGGTGAAAAGAATGATTCAAGAAAGAAAAGGGTCATCTAGTAAAAGAAAGGATAGGAGGAGAAAGAAACAAAGCTTTAAAAAGAGTAGCTTCATCTAGCAAAAGCAATGATAGGAGGAGAAAGAAAGGAAGCTTCAAAAAGAGTAGCTCTTCAATGAAATGCTTTGAATGCGGCAAGAAGGGGCATATCAAACCGGATTGTCCCGCACTTTAAGGAAGGCACAAGAAGAGCTTTAATGCCGGATAAGATGAAGATGAACAAGATCTTTCCTCATCATAAAATGAAAGTTGAAGTGAAGAGGAGAGTGAGGATGAAGTTGCCAACCTTGCATTCATGGCCATAGAGGACTCCTCCAATGAAGTAAGTACTTCTTGCTTTTCTATTTTTCCATCTTATACTTCTGATTGTAGTAGTGATGATGATTCCGATGATGATGATCCCATTGAACTCATTAAAGATCTTAACACCCATTGTACTCATCTCCAACGTGAAAATGTTGAAGCTAAAAAACTTTGTGAGCAAGTAATAGTGAAGTTAATGATCTAAGAGCATAAGTAGAGACACTTAAACTTTCCTTAGGAGGGCTTAAAGGTCAACTACTTGCATCTCAATTCAAACTTACTTTAATGGAGACACTTGCGAAAGAGAATGACACATTGAAATGTGAGGTAGAAGAATTGAGAGAATCCATAGTCAAATTTCATAAGGGCAAGGAAAATTTAGATACCTTATGATTGCCACAAAGACCTCCCCTTATGAGACATGGCTTGTGATTCAATGAATGCTCAACATCTTATAGGATTTCTAGTACCTCATTTGTAAAATCATCATCACCACCACAAATTTCTAGTGTTGATGTTGCTAAGACCAAGGATCGGAAACCTAAGTCTAAGCAAGGAGATAGGCCACCAAATGGCTCATTGACTAAGAGGACTAACACCTCTACAGGCAAACCTAAAGGAAAGCCACAAGGCAAGTCTAATGATAAGCCTCAAGGCAAACCTAAGGGCAAGCCTATCTCTAAAGGTCAAACTCATAATAAATATCACACAAAGCAAAAGATCTTGAGCAAAAGGACCTCCTCTCCTAATGTTCAATGTCATTATTGCATGAAACATGGACACATTAATGTGTTTTGCCATGTTAGGAGGGAGCAACTTGGCTTAAGTACTTTTGTTAATGCTAACCCTCAAGGACCCAAACTTGTTTGGGTACCTTAAACAAAGAATTAATTTTCTTTTGTAGGTATTCTTAAAAACATCAATGGGAGCAAGTGAATGGTATCTTGATAGTGGATGCTCCAAGCACATGACCGGTGAGAAAAGTCTATTCTCTAAATTAGAAATGAAAAATGGAGGATTGGTAGTATTTGGTGACAATGCCAAAGGTAAAGTAATTGGCATTGGCACAATTGGTAAGGCATCCTCTTCTTGTAATGAGAATGTGCTTCTTGTTGATGGTTTAAAGCATAACCTCCTTAGTATAAGTCAATTGTGTGACAAAGGCCTCAAAGTTACTTTTCATTTGAATACTTTCTTAGTCACCAAATCTTTGGATGATGAAGTAGTATTCAAATTCAAAAGAACCAACAATGTCTATACATTTGACCTATAAAACCTTACTAACCAAAATGTGAAGTGTCTTGTGTGTATTAGCAATGATGCTTGGCTTTGGCATAGAAGGCTTGGGCATGCTAGCATGGAATTGATTGATAGCCTAAGTAAGGGGGAGCTTGTAAGAGACTTACCCAAAATCAAATTCTCCAAAGACAAGATATGTGGTACTTGTCAAAAGGGAAAACAAGCAAAATCCTCCTTCAAACCAAAGAATCAAGTAAGTACTTCTAAACCACTTGAATTATTTCATATGGATTTGGTTGGACCTTCACAAGTAGCTAGCTTGAGTGGAAAACACTACACTTATGTCATTGTTGATGACTACTCTAGATTTTGTTAGGTTGCATTCCTTACTTATAAGAGTGATGCTTTTGAAACTTTCAAATGTTTTGCAAAATGTGTTCAAAATGAAAAAGGATATTTCATAACTTCCTTGAGGAGTGATCATGGAAAAGAATTTGAAAATGAAGCTTTTGAAAGTTTTTGTTCAAAAAGAGGAATTTCACATAATTTTTCATGTCTAAGAACTCCTCAACAAAATGGTGTTATTGAAAGGAAAAATCGTACATTGATTGAGATGGCTAGAACAATGCTCAATAAATATAGTTTACCAACTTATTTTTGGGCGGAGGCCATCAATACATCATGTTACATTTTGAATCGTGTTTCTAAAAGTCCTATTTTAAACAAAACACCCTATGAGTTACGGCATGGTAAAACACCCAACATTTCATATTTTAGAGTATTTGGTTGCAAGTGTTACATTCTTAATACCAAGGATTATCTTGGGAAATTTGCATCTAAAATGGATGAAGGAGTCTTTTTAAGCTATTCTAACTCAAGCAAAGCTTATAGAGTCTTTAATAAAAGAACTCTAGTTGTTAAAGAATCCATGCATGTTACCTTTGATAAATCTAGTAAACTTGATCTTATGAAAGGTAGTGTTTCTTGTGATGAAATTATAGGTGACTTTGATAAGCTCAACATTGGAGGAAATGAAATTAAGAGTATAGAGTAGCTTAACAAGGATGATCAACCACAAGAACAAACGAGAGATGATCAAGCACATGTGGATCACCAATAAGTGCGTAGAGACCTTCCAAGAGAATGGAAATTCTCTAAAAATCATCGCAAGGACAACATTATTGCTGAGACTTCTAAGGGTGTAAGTACTCGAATCCAACTTAAACTCTTAGATTCTAATCTTGCATTTCTTTCTCAAATTGAGCCCAAAAATGTTGATGAGGCACTCCAAAAGGAGAGTTGGGTACTTGCTATGTAAGAGGAACTCAATCAATTTAAAAGGAATAAGGTTTGAGATTTAGTTCCTAGGCCTAAGAATCATCCAATTGTTGGTACTAAATGGGTATTTAGAAACAAATTGGATGAACAAGGTCAAATCATTAAAAACAAAGCCCGATTTGTTGCCAAAGGGTATAACCAAGAGGAAGGCATTGACTATGATGAGACATTTGGACCCGTTGTAAGATTGGAAGCCATTAGGATTCTTTTAGCATTTGCATCATCCATGGATTTCAAACTTTTTCAAATGGATGTTAAAGGTGCATTTTTAAATGGTTTCACTGAAAAGGAAGTGTATGTTGAACAACCTCCCGGTTTTGAATGTTTTGATTTTCCAAATCATGTTTTCAAATTAACTAAGGCCTTATATGGTTTAAAACAAGCTCCTAGAGCTTGGTATTAAAGAGTTAGTTCATTTATTTAGAAAAATAGTTTTGAAAAAGGAAAGGTTGACACTACTCTCTTCCTAAAAAGACATAAACATGATATGCTCATTGTATAAATTTTTGTTGATGATATCATATTTGGTGATACTAATGAAAAACTTTGCTAAGAATTTGCTAAGTGTATGACTAGGGAATTTGAGATGAGCATCATGGGTGAGCTTAAGTTCTTCCTAAGACTTCAAATTAAGAAAGGCAAAGAGGGGATCTTCATCAATCAAGCCAAATACACAAAGGAATTGATCAAAAGATTTGGCATGGAAAGATGCAGGACAAGCAAAACTCCCATGAGCAAAACAACAAAATTGGACAAGGATGAAAAGGGTAAGAGTGTAGATGAAAAGAAATATAGAGGTATGATCGGCTCACTTCTTTATTTAACTTCATCTAGACCCGATATTATGTATGCTACATGTTTATGTCCTCGATTTCAAGCATGTCCTAAACAATCACATTTGCATGCTGTTAAAAGAATTTTAAAATATTTACATGGGACAATGCATTTAGGACTATGGTATCCTAAGAGTGTTTCTTTTGATCTAGTTGCATACACGGATTCGGATTATGCAGGTAGCTTAATGGATAGAAAAAGTACCTCCGGTACTTGTCAACTACTTGGCAATTACTTAGTCTCTTGGTGTTATAAGAAACAAGTAAGTGTTGCTCTGTTAACCGCTGAAGCGAAATATGTAGCGCGGGTTATTGTGGATCACAAGTTTTATGGATGAAACAACAATTAAAAGATTATGGATTAACTACTGATCACATTCCCATCAAATGTGATAATACTAGTGCTATAAATCTTTCAAAGAACCCAATTCAACACTCTAGGAGTAAGAACATATTTATTAGACACCATTTTTTAAGAGATCATGAGCAAAAGGGTGATGTTGTATTGAAATTTATTGATACAACAAACCAATTGGCCGATATTTTCACAAAACCTCTAAATGAAGGCCACATGAACTTCATTAAGAGAGAACTAGGAATGCTTGATGGGAGCATTCTTTAATTTCATTGTTGTTAAATGATCGTGAATTTTATCCCATATGCATTAGGGACTTAAGATGAATACCTTAGTTCGATTTCATGAACTTAAGGAATCATTTAAAGTCATATATAAA
>CANYLF010075849.1:0-25736 GCA_948193215.1 Bocquillonia castaneifolia
TGAGATACAAATCAATAGCTTTATATTTCTACCATGAATTATATGTTTTTGCTTCGTTTGGGTATTTTATTTCTTATAGCCATGAACTAATTATTTAAAGTCTATTTAGTAATTAATTTAGATTAATTATGTTTATTTTAGAGTAGAATTTATAATTAATTAATTTATTTAAATTAAATTCATACGTATATTAAGTTTTAATGTGAAATTCGCAAGTCGAAAGTGTATCACATTCAATGAGCTATAACTTGAGATAGAACACTCATAATTGAGTGATTCAAAAACCTAAATTCAAGAGAAAATCAAGATCTACAACTTTCATGAAGAAGTATTAGCCATTTAATGACTATAAATACTTGTAAAGTGAGTCACAAATCAGAAGTTATGTGATATGCATTCTTGGTCAAAAACTAAATTTTAAAAGTTTGTGTGTAATTAATCGAAACATGTTCTAATCCTTCTAGGGCTTTTAGGCAACTGTAATTAGATCTTAAGATGTATAAATATATCAAATTAAAACTGGAAAATGGTTGTTTTTCTTTATCTAAAAAAAATTGATGAAAATTTTATAAAATTTTTCATCATTCAAACTATTGAAGTATGGATTGAAAATTGAAGACCTAAAACTAAAACACATAAATTGAAGATTAAAGATTTAAAATTAAAAAGGTATATAAATTTTTATTTCTTTACCATAAATTCACCGGTAATCAAGTAATATAGTTTAACTTAAAAAGTAAAAAAAAATTGATTTGATAACATAATTATATCGATAACGAGCACCACGTGTAACGCACGTGAGGGAAAAAAACTAGTTTAATTGAAAAATATGGGATAAAATATATTAATTACCAATAAAGGATACTCTTAAGGCCTTATATTATTTAGAAAAAGTTAAATAGACAGTGATGAAAGTTGACCAAAGAAGGCAAAAACTATAAACTCACAAGTGAAGGTTGGTACTAATGGCAACGCCTTTCTAATTTGTAGGAGGGTAAAGGAGCTCAAATGGGGTTATAACTAGGAATCTACTCCTTCACAGTAGATTAATTTGAATTTAAAGGGTCTAAGATATCGCTATTAGCAATATCATCTCAAAAAAAACTACACCAAACTCAAATTCAGGAAGAATGCAAATTTATCCTATATAATTTTTAAAGTTAATATGCACATTATTTAATTGCCTAATTATGAATTTAGTTGGAATTGCACTTTGACAAATTTCAAAATAAAGAAATTCCTTTTTTTTTTTTCATTGTCGATCAAAACAGTGTACAATGTGTGGGTCATGCATGTTTATTTCATCTTGATCATTAAATTTAAAATCAATGTTTAAGATGTATTTATCTAAAACTAATAACTTCCTTTTAAAAATTTAAATTTAGGTTTTTGATTAAATATTCACCTTTGATTTTATAATCAATGGTGCAGATCATAACATGACCCATCATATTTAATATGAACATGAGAGAATTCTGATCCTGTGGAATATATTTTTCATAACCTAGTATTCTACCACAAAACTTGTGAAATTCATTTACAAATTCATATGAATTCTAATTTTTAAATTCTATGATATTTATTATAACTAAAATATTATCAAATTTGATAGAATCTAAACACTAAATCAGTTTTTTACCTATATTTTAATCAGTTTTCTGTTCTGTTGGAGTTTTTCTTTAAAATTTTAAACTAAATCAAACTAAAATTAAAAAAATTAAACCATCGATTTTTAATCCAGTTCATTTTGTACACATCCTTACTGACAAGGTAACATCGTGATCTGCTTGTATTCGAACATTTCTTGCATCATATGACATTATTTATTATCTTCAAGTTATTGTACTTCATGCTAGGGATTTTTTATTCATTTTTTAACTGATGCTAGAGACATTTAACTGGAATAAGGAAAAGGAAAAATTGATTTATATATAAACCCTAAATATATCTTGAATTAAAACTTGATTAAATTTAATTTGTTCCATCAATTTTACAAATAAAATTACTCTAAATGTACGTATCCACCTATCAAAAATACATTTGTTAATCATATCACAACATTTTCAACTCTACATATTTACTATTTTTTTTTTCATCAAAATCTTACTTCTCTATATTGTCTATGATATAGAATAGAGGTTCAGTTTTATAGCATCAAAATATAAAAATAAAAATCAATAAATCAATGCCGTATAAAAATTTCAAATTTTATTGATAGGAGCAGAAGTGGGGATATATATATAAGATCTCAAAGAAATTAAATTGCTTACTCAATTGTCATGTATAAATTTAATAATTTTTATTTCTTTAAGAGAAGAAAATAGTTGTCTTCTAGACATAGGCTAGTTGTAGACACATGTAATCCACCAAGAATCTAGTTTCAAATCCCCCGCCACAACTAAGAAAAAAAGAAAAGAAAAGAAAAGAGACAATTGTATTTATTTTCTTTCGCACAAAACACATCACACCCCACTTATTTTATCATTAATTTGGTTTTTGCTGAACTGAACTGATCAACATACAATGCATAGGTATATATCAATTATTTTAGGCTTCTCCATTTTGGATCTTCAAGAAATCAAGGTATGAGGTTCCATTCAGCTCCTGAGCAAAATATGTTTTCAAGAAATCTCCTACTCCAATTTTCCTAAATAATGCTGGCCTCTCTGGAGTAATAAGACTTGCTGCTGGACCCATTTCTCCAGCTAATTTGGGGCTATAAAAGGTGGCAATGGATATCCTCACTTTCTCTGAAATCACAGTTGCTCTGTGCTCAATGGTTTTGTAAATTCCATTTGTCACAACCTGTAGATAGAATCAAACTTCAAGCCATCAACATTTTGAGTATCCTTTTAAATAAAAATTTAAAATTAAATTTTAATAAATTCAATTAATACCTCCAAAATGCCACCAATATTGAGGATAAAAGCATCAGGGAGTGGTTTAATAGGAATCCACTTGCCATGGTTTTTGACTTGCAATCCTTCCACATCGTTTACTTGAAGGAGGATGGTAAGGCCACCACCGTCAGAGTGAGAGTTGAGGCCCATAACGAGCTCAGGCTGTGGACATAGAGGATAATAGTTCATTCTCATGTTTTGTAATCCTTCTTCAAATGCTTCTCTCATTTCTTTAGGTTCCATTCCTATTGCCTTCGCCATGCAATCCAGGATTTTCATGGCGAAGTTTTTCGTTTCTCTTGAGTAAGACTCCAAGTCGTCTCTATAAAACGCACACAAAAATAAAAAGATAAAAAAATAATACAGAAGATCGATATAAAGACATAGATAAGTACTATATACCTGAATTGGAGAGGGAGGTGGGGGAATAAATAAGGTTTTCTCAAATTATGAGGAAGAGTGATCAAGTAGAATATGTCTCTCCAGTCAAGCTTCTGTTCCTCGGACACAACAAAAACCTGTCTAAATCCCTCCATCTCTCCTTGTTTTTGCCAATATTTCTTCTTCTCTTCCATTGGCATTTCAATAATTCTTCAATTCCGACTTTTACGTTTTCCACTAGTGAAGCGTTCACTCCACGGTTGATCAGCCGCACTTACAATACAATCTTATTTTTTTTTAAATAAATAGTACATAATTTTTAATGAATTATCAATTTTAATAAATTTCTTTGAAACATCTCCTGACGCGTGTTTCTAATTTTCAACTAGATGAAAATGATAAAATTTTAAAAAATGGAATTAAATTTAAAATTTATAACTAAAAGATATTAGATATGTCATTATTCATTAGCTGCATATGATAATTATATTTAAAGAAATTAATATTGAAAGCTTGCTAAAAGTTGTAACTAAATAATATCATTTTTCCTAAAAAAGAAAATAAAACAACGCTGCGCAGAAAAACGATATCTTCAGCAATTAGTTTTCAATTTTTTGTAATCAAATTATGATTTTCTTAAATTTTGTTATATACCTGAAAGAAACCCCATTCTTTGACGGCATAGTGGAGTTTGTCCAGCTCCAAAGCCATAAATTCATCTGAAAGTAACCTTTGCATATCAATTACAGGAAGTTGATGAGATAGAGAAGAAATGTCAGACAAAATTGTTAAGTCCTGATGAGGACGCACGTATCTTTCTGGAACTTCTTTGAGTGATTGTTTTGCTAACTCCTGCACACATGGCACATGGACAGACCTTCCCAGCTTTGTTATTTCTGGTTCCATCTGCTCTATTAATTTCCTCCTCTCCTTTGCTGGCTTCCTATTCCTTTTTTTTTTTCTTTAAATGCTCTGCTATAATTGTTAGCAAGGATTTGTTATTATAAGCTTGATTTATCCTCATTTTCTTCATCCAGCCTTTTGTCAATTAATTAATCAACCGATCAATAAAAAAAGACAAATACAGTTACCCATGATAGATACTAATTTTTTCATATGAAAAATGATAATCTCTCTTTTCAGATCCTCACAGGTACAGTACAAAACGAGGTCGCTGATATTGATCGCTTCTTTTATTATTATTATTATTATTATTATTTGCTATTTGTTTTCATTAGTTATATTCTAGATAGACTTTTTAGGAGTCATAATTAATTAATACTTGATTAGGGAGATCTGTCAACTGTAAAATTTCATCAAATGATACATTTTAATATTTAATTTTTTAATTTAATTGGACATATTGAAGATAGAGTACTCAAATAAATCTAACTGAATCAGAAAAATATATATAATTTTTTTGAATTGGAAAAGGGTTATTTGAACTGAGGTCGATCGGTACGTGTGTGGACAAAAAAAACTGATCCACGTTTGCACAAACAAAATATTAATTATCAATTCGTATTATGAATTGGATTGGAGTAATATTTAATTAAGTGATTGTTATAAATTTGTTTGAAATATTATTAAAAATGACTTCCTCAAATGATTTGAACCGAACTCAGACAATATATTAGTTTAATTCTTTTTATTGCAGGAATTGCTTGTTTTGGTTGACCTGCACCTACAACGGCGGATCTATAATTTTTGGTGAGGGGACAACCTAAATTATTTGAGTGAATATAAAAATAATTTTAAAATTTTGAAGGATATTTAAAATTTTTCAAGATTTAAAGAGGCTAAACACTAATTTTAAAGGGGCAAACTTAAAATTTAAATTTTTTTCAAGAGGATTTTTAAAAAAAATTTCAGGTCAGGGGGGTAATGGCCCCCACCAGCCCCCCTTAAATCCATCCCTGCCTATAAGACCTCCACCAAGCAGACTTGAACCAGCAAGACCAACACCAACCAGACTTTCACCAAGGGGGAAGTAGCTCACTTATTCCACATAAAGGGTTTGGATGTTTTATTGATGAAAATTCCAGTATCTCTATCTCAAATGTGCTCTTGAGTGACTATTTTTTTTTATCACTTATTCTATATGTTGTTGTATTTTTCTTTTCTTATTATGGCCATCAACATCAGGACATTATTTTAAAAGAAACAGTAATTAATAATTAGTTGAATTTATGCCTTAAGGTAGTTAATTAGGTGATGGATGCATTATGCATTCCACCTTACAATTCTGGCTTATAAGGCTAGTGAACCATATGTAGAGTTATAACAATGAAGACTTTTACTTTTCCAGGTCTTGGATCTTCAGAAGGTTCAAATTATATATGCAGCTTTTTCATGGGAAAGTATAGCCCTCCATGCAAGTCTTTTTACTTGTACTCCTTGAGGAAAGAAATAATTGAGCAAAAATGGTTACTGAATTTTAATTATTTTTTTTTATCATTGAACTTTGATTTTCATGATGTGCGAGTTGGAAAATAAATATAGATTTTGTATTTTTTTACATTAATTATTTGACATTAATATATTTTATATTCACTTATTTGTATAATTTTTATATTATATACCACTACAATTAATATGTTAAATAAAATAAAAAATAATTAAAAATATTTATTTTCGGTTGCCACATCATCAAAAGAAGGTGTTAATTCTGGATCTATTCATACAATTCAAAGTTCAATGACCAGAAATAAATAAATTAAAACCCGGTAACTATTTTGTAAATAAGTAAAAGTTAAGTCCCTCTAAATTATTTAACCCTCCAATCTTTGTTTCTTTTTAAAAAAATTAATGAACTTTTGAATTTTGTGTCTTCCACTGGGAGGATTTAAGCCTTCAATTACGTCCCCTTTCTCACTCCATTTGTAGTATTCAAGAGCAATAAAATCACAAGAAGAATGATAAGACTTTCAAAGAATGGATTAGCTTAATTTTATTTTCATTGACAATGTAACCTTGTGATCTGCTTGTATTCATTCCTTGTATCATATTTAATAAAAAACTAAATTAATAAATCACAAAGATACATAAAAGGATACTCTAAAGATTTCAAATTAATTAGCAAAATTAAATAGCTAGAGATGAAAGTGAGGTCAATTTGAAGTTGATCGTATTCATATTAATTGTCTATTTGCAATTGTAATTGGATTGCACAATTAATGTGAAGGTAGCCCTGTAATTTTTCCCCAAAGGATTAGGCATGAACTTTCGTTTCTCACAACATCTTTTTTATGCTCATCTTTTCTATTGTGTCACATATTCGTAATAACAAATTTCAAGTTAGAGAAACATAATGTGTAATACTAATAATCATTTAGCTGTTAATTAACAACATGCTTGGCAAAAAAAAAAAAAAAAGTTCAATATCAACACCTCAAAATTTTCCAATTAATTAATCACAAATATATATTCTGTATATGCGGAAAATATTGCCTTAAGGTATAAAGACGGGACGTGATGCTTAATTTCCGACCTCTATTGAAGAATCCAAACAATAACATTTTCAGCTAAATATGGGGAGTGTCCACCACTCAGTCTATAAAACTCATAATGACACTGATGACTTTTACTTTTCCAAATCTTTGTAAGGATAAATGCTCCTCTCTCTATATATGCAACTCTTTTTACTTGTCTATGTTCCCGTTGTTGAAAAAAGTTGGAGCTAATTAATTAATTTGTTAACCAGTGTACGTAGCCGTTGCAATCTTGATTAATTTCTTTTTCAAAAATTAATGAATTTTGAAATTTCTTTTCATCCCTTTTTCTTATTCATTTGTAGGCTTCAATAGCCAGAAAATCACTGGAAGAGTCTCCTAACAATTTCCATTTGCACCCAATAATAGGAGGCCATAATTAGCTTCATACTAATATGAGAACGTAGCCTCTTGATTATTCATCAGCTATTTGAAAATTGATGCTTCAGACGCAATGAATTTAGTTGAAATGATATGGAATTCAATAAGTCAATTGAGAAACTCCTGATTAAAAGGATACTAATAACAGAATTCATTAATCTTTTTTGTAACTTATTTAACAACACAAATTACAAACTTCTGATTAAAAAATAAAAATAAGAATAAGATAAAAGGAAAAAAAAAATGTTCCTCATTTTTGAAAAGGAAAACAAGAGAAAATACTTAAGATAGAGCTAATTAAGTGCTAAGAATTATATATATTCACAGTACCTTTTGGACTTCCAGGCACCTTCAACCATATTTACAAACCATCTAGGCTTTCTTGTTGTAAACACAATATAAGCCATTGAGAAGCCTAATATTAGTCTTCATCCATATCCTGTCATTACAGCTCTCCATCCAAATCCACTTTCCCAATCTGAATCATCTTCTTGTATGTTCACTTGTTTCACATCTTGATCATCATCAACATCTTTGCATGCTTTTGACAATGGAGGTCCACACAACCTGCATATGAATTATTTTCAAATGTATTGAATTGATATCCACTAGGTATGGGCCCTTCAAGTTGATTACGTGCAACACTAAAGACTTCAAGAAATGTCAACTCCACCAACTTCATGGGTATTCATCCTGTGAGTAAATTTGAAGAGAGGTCTAATGATTCCAGATTTGATAAATTCCCCAGTGATGGCTCTATATCACCTGTGAGGTGATTATGAGAAATGTTGAGGTGATTTAGGGCTTTAAGCTTCCCAATAGAGTCTGGAATTTTCCCTGTGAAGTTATTCTGTGACAAATCAATGGTTGCAAGAGCTGTTTGGATTTTGGTTAGCTCAATTTCCAATCCTTTGAATGTTAGACTCACCGAATAATCATAAGAATATTTCTTTTCAGTTATATACTTCGCATCTAGATTGATGTTCATCATCATTGCTTTGAGCCCATTGAAATACTCTTCTGCAAAGGTCTACATAATTTGTTGTTGGAGACAGCAAATATCCGCAACTTTGGGAAAGAAGAATTAGCACCTGGTTGTTGCAGAGAACCATGGAGTTCATTAGATCGCAGCACAAGAATTCGTAAATTTGGAAGACTTCCTAAGAAAAAAGGAAATGTGTCATTCAACTTATTGTCACCCAAGTCTAATATCTCCAAATTTCTACAATTGACTATAGAAGATGGAATTCGCCCTTGTAATCGATTGCCATTGAAGTTTAAATATCTCAAACCATTACCCTCTGAAAATGTTGCAGGTATAGCTCCATAAAAATTATTGAGACCAAGATGCAACACAGAGAGGCTATTGCTGAATTTTCCCAAACATTGTGGAATGAAACCAGTGAAGCTATTATTTGACAAGTCAAGAATTTCAAGGTATTGCAGCTTGCAAACTGAAGATGACAATTCTCCTGTCATCCTTTGATTTGATGAAAGGATAAGAACACTCAAATGCATAGAATTGAGAATTGAACTTGGAATTGAGCCCTGCAACTTATTATTGCTCAAATCAATATAATACAATAACTTACTTCGGACCTCACCAATATGACCATGGAATTGATTGTTTTGGAGGTTTAAATACCTTAATTGAGGTAGAGAAAATAGAGAGGATGGTATTGATGCATTGAAGAAATTATTTGACAAATCAAGGTAGTACAGTCTTGAAAGCTTACCTATTTGAGACGGAATGGAGCCTATGAATTGGTTATTCTGTAACTGTAAATCTGAAAGATCAGCAAAGTTTGAAAAATAAGCAGGAAGTGAACCACCTAGACTGTTGTTTCCTAGAGATAAATAAGTGAGTTGTTTAAGGTTGGCAAATGAAGATGGAATATCGCCACTGAAATTGTTGGATGATAGGTCCAACCAAATGAGCTGTTGAAGGTTTCCAACTGAGGATGGAATCTTACCACTGAAATTGTCATATGAGAGGGACAAGCGAATGAGTTGCGTGAGATTACTAAACAATGCCACATTTGAATTAGTAAAATTACACCCACGAAGATCCAGTACCTTTAGAGACCTTAGATTACTGATAAAATCAGGTTCTAAAAGGATTGAGATTTTCGTCCAAGAAACATCCAAGAATTTGAGAGAACTACTCCAGTTGGAAATGCCAGTGAGGTCATTATTACCATATAAAGAAAGCAATTTAAGGTTTGGTCGTTGAAGTAAGCTACTTGGGAATTCCCCTCGTAAGCCACAATCATCGACTCTAAGAAATGATAAAGAAGAAGGTAGATTCAATAAGGAAGCAGGTGGAACCAAAGACAGATTCATCAAACAAATTTCTCTAACACTGGGTAAATTTGGAACAAGCTTGTTGAATGCATATGTATCGATTGTGAGGTGAAAGTTGTAGGAGATATCAAGAGAAATCAATTTTGATAAATGAATGTTAATTGGAAATTTCCCATGCAATCTGCAATCCATGAGTGTAAGATATGTCAAAGAAGAAGACAAATTTGTTAAGGAACTAGGAGCTACTGCAGACAAATTAACAGAACTCAAGTCGAATTCTTTCATTTTGGTTAGATTTTGGACAAGTTTGACGAAAGCAGTTGTATCTAATTGTAGATCATTATTGTCAAAGAGACCAAGTGAAACCAATCCATTTGGAAGATTAACATAGTCTATGAATTTTCTTGACAACCTACATGACCCAAGATTGAGATATGACAAAGAAGAAGACCAATTCAAGAAGGAACTAGGAGCAACCATGGATAGTTCTACTCCAAGCAAAGTGAGCTCTCTTAAGTTTGTTAGGTTTTGAACAATCTTTAAAAAAGTTGTATCTACTTCCAAATCATTCAAAGAGAGATCAAGTGAAACCAGATTGGATAGATGAGAGATTTCTGATGGAACTTTGCCAACAAAATATGAGTTATATAGATTTAGATGTGCCAAATCCAAGAGCTGACTGAATTGGGGAGAAAGAATAGAGTAGTTGAAATGATTATTAGAAAGATCGAGTTTTTGAAGATGAGAAAGGAGGAAAAGAGAGTTATTGGAATGTAAAGAACCATAAAGCATACTGCTAGATAGGTTAAGGCCAATTACATTACCTGTTTGCATATCACAACTGACCCCCTTCCACAAGCAGCAATCTGTACCTTCTTTCCAAGACTCTATTTTGGGATAAGGAGCATATTTAAAACTGAAAGGATCATATTCTGTCATGTACGTAAAAACTTGCTCAGTAACATAAGAAGCTGAAGTGTTGATGGAGAAGGAACTTTTGAATTGAAGCAAAGCGTGGCTCTGCTCATACGAGCAAAGTGCGTTTGATGAGAAGAGGGACGAATTCAAAGACGGAGATAGATAACAAGAAGCTTGGAAGTGGAAGTGAAACAAAAGGAGGCATAGAAGTTGAGTGAGCCACAGGAAAGAATCCATTATCTGTTTGGGAAATTGGAAGTGGAAATACAATTTGACAGTTGATCTGATGCAAGTTATTTACAAATATAATATAGCTATTTATAGAGCAGTAAGTTGCCTGTTAGAAATTCAAACACGCATATTTTTCCAAGGTTTACTTCAACAGATAAAAATTTTCCACTAAAGACTGGCCCTGATCAGCATCTACACATTGAAAAACAAGACAGAAACTACATTAGAGGAGAACAATACCCTTTAAGATATCGGTTTGCTTCTAATTAATTTGCCAGGTAAATTAGTCATAACAGGTGAGCGTAGCTACTGATTTACTTGTAATTTAATTTGCGTCTATTAAATGGAAACTAATTATTGACAAATAATTAATTGATTTTTCAAATAATAAGTCTTCCATAAGGAAAATATTGCCGATGTAGACCCTTGTGAGTGAGATTGTTAATTGTATCAAAAGACTGACCATCAGCATCAATGCATTAAATAGCAATGGTGAACGCAATTTATGCTTCAAGTAAATGAATGCATTTCCACACGTAATGGACCAAATTAAGTACCGAAATTTTTGGACTAAATCTGGAGTGGGGTCTATCTATCCCACTAGAAAAAATATTTTTTTATTTCAAAAAAAATATTTTTTTTAATTTTATACTACTATGTATTGTAATAATGAATTATTTTATTTATATATTTGACCCATTAAAATATCGTTATGATATGAACATATGGTGTCAAATATAATTTTTATTTTTATACTATTTCTCGTCTATTAAGTTTAACTTATTTTTATATAATTTAAAAAGGTATTAAATTTTTTTTCCATTTACCATTATATTTATTGTTTTACATATATCTTTACTTAAAAAATATTACCAGAATAAACATTAGAAATTGTTTTGAAAATAATTATATGGTGATAATTAATAAATAAAATTAACTGAATATATGAATAGAGACCAATTTTTATGAAATTAAATTCTTAAATTGTGAATTAAATTATATTTAATGAAAACTAAAAATAATATTTTTTTCGAGAAAAAGAATAAAAATAATATTATTTCACCACACTGAATACATTTTTGTGGCAATCTACTGTTTCCATCTTTAATGAAAGAAAGTAATGACATTTTTTGGCTATAAATTTGGAGTTTCCTTCACTCAATAAGACTATATAATTAACACTGCTGACTTTTACTTTTCCAGGTCTTGGTTATCCAAAAGATTAAAACTATGCAGGTTTTTCTTGGCTAATCACTCAATAAGACTATTTACTTGAGTCTTTTTACTTGTATTCGTTCAGGAAAGAAATAATTGAGCTTCTTTTGTTCACTGGTGTAGCTGTTCCAATCTTTATTTATTTTCATAAAAATTAATGAACTTTGAAATTTCAGTCTTCCATGCACAAGTCCTATTTCTCACTCAATTTGTAGTCGCAAGAAAATCACATATAAATTCAAAGGATATAAAAGGTTTCAAATTACTTAGCAAAGTTAACTAGCTAGCGACTAAAGTGAGGAAAGAGAGTGAGGTCACCGGAAGAGTTAAGCATTTTTATTTTTTAGTATTCAAGGAAATGGAATTGAATAGGAGTCCTTCTCCCTCCCTCCATCTCATATATCTAATCCATTTTACTATTTTGAATATCCCAAAATTGTAGTCCATTATCTATTTTCTAGGAGTAGTTATCTTATAAAATTTTCATAATGCCCCTAATTAATAAACTTTAGTTGTCATTTACCCAAAAAAAAAAAATTAATTACTAGTTGTCCTATAGATCGAGAATTACAACTCACATTTATTAATTGTTTTATAGGAAATTTTTAAGAAAGTCATGTTATTCATTGTACAAAAACTAATTTTCTTAAACATTATATTTTCTCAACGGATAAAGTATTTATTTTTGATTTGGTACACAAATTTTTTTGAAAAAACTTTGAGCTCGTGTTGTTAACTACTACCTCCCTTCCATAAAAAGAGTTACCTCCCTTCCATAAAAAGAGTTTATCTATTATTCCTTTTCACATAGTTTAAGAAATCATTGTTTTTAATTTTAGTGAAATCTAATATAAATTGACAAGCTTACCCTTCTATAAAAATTATAATTATAGTGTTAATTCATTTAATATACTTTGGAAATGTGTAAATTGTTAGATATAATAGAATAATATAATCCAAAGCGGGAAAATAAAATAAAGCAGAACAAAAGATAACGAAAACAGAAAACGCAAAATAAAACAGAAACCTTAAACTGTAATTTTGAATAGAAAATCAGAAATTGCTGAGGCCTGTGAAGCACAGTCCCCTTAAAACAGATTCACCCTCTCCTCAGTGCCAGAGAAACGTAGGTGTCTATCTCCTAGGATACAGCAGTAGCAGCTAACCACAGCAGCACAGCCGCGAAGGCTAAACGAACTCAACCGTGTCTTCTTCTATCACCAGAACAAAAAGGAATTTGAGAGAGAAAATTCTTTATTTACTTTGTAAATTTTGCAGAGAGTGAAAAAAACGTTTCTGCCAAGAAAATTTTTTTATACAAAGGAGAGAAAATTAGGGCCTGCAGAAAAGACTGAGGGAAATTAATGGGCAGACGAACGAGTGCTCCGCAAGCAAAGTAATCCTCAAGTAATATATCTCTAGAACATTCCAGAAGATAGGGTTTTGTTGAAGAATAAAAAATTTAATTTAATGGGCCAAAATTCGGCTGGTCCAGCACGGCCCAATCTGTCCGAACATTTCGCGTCGCCCACGTCGTGCGGGTGCACCCCTAACCCTGAGTTAGGTGGATTTGCATCCTCCCACCCTGCGCGCGCAAGAGAGAGCCTTTTAGCTTACACATTTACAAATCAACAAAAGGGTCCAAGCTTATAAACACCTCCACATCCTTACTCATAAGTGATGTGGGAGTTTGTGTTTTAAGCTCCCTTTTATTTTTCAACAACATTACCAACTTGCTTACTTTGAGCATCAATTTCTCATTCATCACTCAACCATTTTGAGCACATAATATACCGTTTTAAAGATCTCATGGAGTAGAATATAAATCCATTATTTTCCAACAATCCCCCACGTGAATGAAATTGATTGATCAATGAAAACAATGACTCGATGTGGTGATAGAATCTACGTTTGATATTTGCATAGGATAGGTAGGCATCAACCCTTGAACCTTCCCTTGTGAAAGTATATTTACTTTACTAGCTGACCAGTAGATGCGATGTCCTTGAACTGTTATGCTGTTTGTGTAAACAATGATATACCTCACACAAATACCTCCCTGGTACGGTTTTGGTTCTCATGGGTATGTTCATATGGCCGTGAACATCTCCTGATTCTACAAGAGTTTTTAGAGAACTATGCCCTAGTAGTCTCCTTTAAAGCGGCCCCACTTCACTCTCACATAGGTGATTTATGTTGCTCGGCTCACCGAAGCACACAATGATCATTAAAAGTATAGCTTATCATTTGCACGTTTTATCACTGTTTACATCATAGGAACGGACTTGGGGTATGACCCCCATAGTGACATCACAAGGTCTATGCAATTAGGTTGTCCCTTTGAACCTAGATCTTGGGATCTCCAATCAACTAGGTTGGGTTTTCCTTCACACAGCACTTTAATTTCTCATGGGCTTCAGTCCCATACATTTTGATGTTTTATCAACTTGATCTCAATTCAAACCTTTTGGTTAGTGCTAGCATATCCACAATATTATCTTTTGACTTTACAAAATCAATAGAGATAACTACATTTGATATCAGTTAACCAATGGTATTATGTCAACGACATATATGTCTCGACTTACCATTTTACATTACATTTTGTGTTATATCAATTATCCTTTGTGTTATCAAGATATATGCATATAGTGGACACATATTTTGACATTTAGGAATGTAATATCCTGATTTTTTTTAAATAATAACACTATTTATCTAAATTTTTTTTATATATGCCATTATTTTATAATGATGATTTAACGTTTTTTTCATGAGCACTTATATTTTGGTATCTTAAACTTTGCTGTAGCCATTAACTTCCAATATTTTATACCATTCAGCAGTTTTGCTTTTGAAAAGAAAAGAACATGTACACCCATGCTTCATGAATGAATTCATATACACCCATACTTCATTATGATATTCCAATGACCCACATTCCATAATGCTCACCATTTTATCACCCTCACCTACTGCCAACATATCCAATAATCATCTTCATATTTTCTTCTCCTGGTCCTTTTCTCCGAGACACTGCAAAACCCAAAATATCAATCTAAAACCACCGGTAAGCATAATGATTTTATTGGTTTCTTCGGCTTTGCCTTGTCTTGGTATGTTTATAATTGTACCTTAAAACTTTGTTTCTTTCTGCATCTCTTTACTTTATTTCTTTTACTTGTTCAGTAACTTGTCCTTGTCTTTTTATTCTTAATATTAAATCCTATTAAGATGGTGCCCATTAATTATTTCCTATTTGAAAACTTGTCTCGCTTTGGTTAAAAAGCTAATACTTCTCTTCTTATTAAGATATTAATAATAAGAAAAAGAGGCTCCTGTGCGCATTTGTTTTCCTCCATCGTCTTCTTTCTTTTCCTTCCTCTAGTATGGGAAGTAACACCCACTGATTTTCTGCTATGTTATGCAGTATTTGGCTTTTATCATCATCAATAGGTATTGATTTAAATATTATTGTAATTCTTTTTAATTAACTTTTCTTAATCTTATCATTTTATATTTGAATAGTTATACTTTTATTACCCAGTATTTTTTTGATTTAATCTTACTGTATATTTAATTACGTAAATCTATGGTTTTGCTACCTACTGTTGCTGGCCATTCGAAATGGCCATGTTGATTCAAATATATAAGTTTTTTTTTTTTATCTGACAATGATCGATATAAATATAATTATGCCGTGAGCATTAGTTTTTATTTTGAACTCCTTAAGGTTGTTTTGCTTCTCATATGATCACCTTATCATATTATTATATACCCATGGGTACATTTCTTATGCTCCTGGAAAAGCAAATATCATTAACTTCTACTTTTATAAAACCAACAAACTCATCTTCCTTCTATTTCATTGGCTAAATTGCGTATTTAATTATTTTCTTAGTCTTTCTTCAACCAAGTGAATTAATTTTAATGTCCCAAGGAATATATATTTTATCCATTACGAATTCTTTTGACACAGACCTTAAAATTAGTATAAA
Source organism: Bocquillonia castaneifolia (assembly GCA_948193215.1). Classification (NCBI taxonomy): domain Eukaryota; kingdom Viridiplantae; phylum Streptophyta; class Magnoliopsida; order Malpighiales; family Euphorbiaceae; genus Bocquillonia; species Bocquillonia castaneifolia. The sequence goes on from CANYLF010075849.1 coordinate 15,820, forward strand.
TAATTACAAGTTTAGTGACAGTATTTTGATAATGTCATTAATTAAATAATAATTTTACATTGGTCCCTAAATTTTAGTGTTTCTTATAATAGACTATTAGTTAGTAATCTGATTCTTCTGTTGATTAGAATTAATTTTGTCATACGCTACTATCTGCGGGAGTTTCTGATATTCCTCCAGTTGTCTGATTTGATTTGATCGTCCTTGGACTAGGTTCGCTCTATTTCAGGTGAGTGGTAATTATAGTACATGTCACGTTTTGTGTCTTTTACTATATCTCTTTTAGTAAAATATTTATTTAAAATATAATTTCATAAACTATATTCATGTTTTATATATATTATTTGGGCTAAGTTGTTCTCTTATATTGTTATATTTTATTTATCTGAATTTCCTCTTAATGATATTTTTATTTATGGATTTATAAATTTATCAGTTTATTTAATATTTAAATTCGCTACTGCTAAAATTAAATATTTTTGATAACACTCTTATATGCTAGAACGTTTAGGTTTATGGGAACAGGTCATTAATGTCTTTTCTAAATTGTTCGTTTGATATCTGAACTGAACTGTGCAGTCCTATAATTATTTAAATTATATTTGGAATATGTTTTTTTTATACATACACTCTGATCTGTTGGTTGATTTAAGTATATAATTGGACTTTGAATATCTGATCGATTAATGAAATTTGCTATCTGATATCTGTTAACTGTTTGGACTGTTATATTTTCTGATCATATATATATACATATCTGAAAATGAATAAATTATTTTTATGGTTTTCAAACCGATACATGTGTTCAGTTATATCTGTTATCTGTATCTGGGCCCCGCCGTGTGGACCATCACGGAATCAGGTGCATTTTGCTTCACGCATCATTTACATCATTAATTGCATTAGAACATCTGCATTGATACTAAGATGGAGGAGATTAATATATCTGTTTGGTAGCGCGCTTACCTTTTCTGGCCTTTGGTGGTGTGGACTATCATCACCCTGTTCTACTGTACCGTATGTTTTATTCTGTATATTTTATTTTCTAAAGTGAATTTATAATATTTGATATGATTTAGAATGAGAACTATTATTGTGAAATTATTTGTGCGTCTGTCTGTTCCCTTCCGTTGTGTATTATATTTATCATTCACTAGGCTATTTTAGCTCAACACACGTTTCTGTTATTTTTTTTTAGATCAGTAGATTTTTCTGTTGCTAGTTCAAGCAATCAGTTTCCTTGGAGGAGTCTTCTGATTTATTTTTCTTGGTACAGCCCGACTCCTTTCTTCTCAGGCAGACCCTGTTATTTTAATTGTTCAGTTATTTGAATAAATTTGTATTCAATAGAACTCCACAGTTTACGTTGGGAATTGTTATTTGGATTCTGTTTCAATTTTTCAGACCTTATTAGGTATTTTAATATTATTATCAGATTTTCCTTTTAGTGATCTATTTTCTGTTAGGCTTGCATATGTTAAATTATTAATGTATGCGCCGGTCATGGTTCGGATTTGGGTCTTGACAAGGAATATCCTCAAAGAAATTTCACAACCATTCAGCTTATTCCCTGGATTTATCCAGAATTACAAAAACTCAGATTTCATCTTCAATCTGGTTTTAATCGTTTGTCTTGAGGATTTCCATGATATAGCACATTTTCTCAAAGTGAAAACATGTTCACTTGTGCCTTTGGTATCATGAATATCAGATATTCAACCAGCATATGAGTATGTCATTAGCATACAAACACAGAGCTACACATAAGTCATCATGACATTTCCAAACTTTTCGTGCCATTGTTTTAGTGCTTGTTTAAGTCCATATAATAACTTCACCAATTTACAGGCTTTCTTTTCTTGTCCTGGAGCTACATGACCCTCAGGTTGTTCCATGTAGGTTTCTCCATTAAGATCTCCAGTTAGAAGGCAGTCTAAACATTCATTTGATGTATCTCAAGATCTCCATCCATACACCTCCATATTTTCTAGTTGTAGGAAGGTTTTTTGACCTCTCCATAACTTATATGGTGTCTTATCTTATTTCTTACGGGGTACACTTTAAGAGTAACTAGCTGTTAACACAGGACCACATGTTCAACATATTCACCACCTTGATTTACCATCTTAACATTTTTGTTAAGTTTTGGTCTTAATTTCTTGCTTATAGAGAGCAACCATCTCTATAGCTTCATTTTTACTTTTAGGCAAACATACATTATGGTGTATTATATCAAGTGGTTTAGATTTCTCTTGAACTGATTCAAATGGAGACTTTGTTAATTTATCATAACACAATTTTCACATCAAATTGAAATATAGGAATGTGTTTTAAGTTAATTAATCTACATAAAGTTTCATTATTAAATAACTCAAATAAATAAACAAAAGAAACTGTGGATAAAGAGGGGTTACCTCAGTGATCCAAGTCATGCAACGATCGCGGCACTGTGTGTTTAGCATACGGAAGCTTATAGTGTGAGTCGCCACTCAAATAGGCATCGGGAAATGAAATTGGTTAGCGTCTCAATTCCCTTAAGAATGCATAAGACACTAAAAAAAGACACAAAGATTCCAAGATCGGACTTATGCATTCTTAAGGCGTGATTTTTTACAAGCAACTCATAGGATTATATCTACCTTCATTTCCACTACTTAAAGCAAATAGAACACATAAAAATACACCTAAATTTTACAACATTCATGCATACAAAATGCGAGTTTCTATTACAAATAAGAATTGATTTTACGTTACCAAACCATAGTTAGTCCAAATTACATGTAAATGGTTAAATCAAATACCACCAACACATCAACACAACCTAGGTTGCTACCATTTTAACTTAGGGATTACCAAATAGCTTTATTAGGTTCATTTCATGCATATTTCACCTATTTCTTACCAAAGAAAGTTAGATTACTTACCTTATCACTACATTCCACGTGAAATTTTTATGCACAAAGGTTACAGAGCACTGGGGGAGACTTTACAGGGGCCAACGCCACCCTTTTGGAGAAATGAGCTACCAACGCCACTCTTAAGAGTGGCGTTTATGCCTTAACCACTCAGACTAGTGGAGTTGCTAACCACACACATAGGGAAGAACAAAAAAACATAGAAAAATGCAACCTTTGGGCTTACCAAATCTTGAAAATTGACAGAAAACTCAATAAAATTATGAATGCATGATGCAAAAAACCTAAAACAAGTGTCTATTTGGCACAACCAAACCTAGCATTCATCTAGAAATCATATGGCATGCAATTAGCATTCACAGTAAACATTCAAGGCATAATCTTACGAAAACTATGAAACATGCTCTCAAATCATTCGAATCATATTACAACAATTCAAAACATCCTAGAATCATTTCTACACAATAGAAACATGCATTAAAACATTCATATCAACTATTTGCATCATGCTAATAATTAACAGTGAACATACATTCAATACAGTTAACATGTATTGCACTGATTTTTATAAAAATCAACTGAAATCTATGGAGATGCACAAAATCACTTTAAAAATCATTTAGATGCCATAAAAATATACATCAGAGCAATAAAATATTGAATCATAGCATTTAAATGATTAACAGTGAATTTCAATGGAAATTAAAATGAACGTGCAATACACTGTAACTTCTGAAATCAATTTAAATTCTTTTAATTTTGATTAAAACATGTTAGAATCATCTAAAAACAACATAAAACACAAATTAAAACAATTTTCAAAATCAAAATCAGTAAAAACAAGAAAATTAAGAAAATCACATATAGTGTAGTGAAAACAGGCAAAATTGAATAACAATCACACAATCATGCCTTAAAACACTTTAATTGAATAATTCTAACATATAAACATGTTAAGAATCAACAAAACAAAAATCAGATGAAAATGCAAAAGATACAGTATGTATGTCTAAAACAACTTTTCACGGTAAAATGGAGCAGATGAATATTTTAATGCATATAATGGATGAAAATCATAACAATTTCATAGAAACCATAAAAAAATTAACAATTAAAAGAGTTTAGAGTGCTTACAGTAATGATCAGTGAAACTCCAGATTCAACAGGCAATAAAAGTTTAGATTGAACTTCTATGGGAAGGCTTGATTTCCCTCAGTTGTTTGAGTTGACTGGCTTTTGTTGTTTTTAATCACGTAATATTTCTTCCCTTTTATTTTCTATTGTTCCATTCTCTTTCTTTCACTCAAAAAAAAATTACAGAAGTTTAATTAAACCCTTTTCACTCAAAAGTTGTTAATTCTTTAAAGTTGCCCACCCCTGTAGAGAAAATTGAGTGTACCTTTTATAGGCAGTGACTCTGTTGCTTTGCTTGTTTTCTAAGCAGAAAGTTTTGAATTTGAAATGGAGATTGGTTCAATCAAATCTTATGTTCATTGCTTTTAAAATTTGAAATTAAAGATTGATATAAATCACGTTCAGTTGCATTTTGAAATTCAAATTAAAATCAATCCTTCTGTAAGCTTTAAAGAGAAAAGGGTTTGGGCTTTGAATTAATTTGAAGCCCAAAAGAGCTTAATTACTTAATTAAAAGGCTGGCCCATAACTCTAAAATCAGATTTAAAGCCCATTTCCAACCTTTAAAACCACAATTCAGACCCAACATCAAACTAAGCCTATTAACACGGTAGCAAATGTTCTTGACCCATTTTGGAGCCCTAAATGTTAGAATTAGAAAAATTATATTAGAGACAAAAACGTGCAAAATGGCCCAATTTAGTAAAAAGATGAGTTTTAGACCATTTTGAGGCTTGTGTAAAAAGATATGATGAAAACAATGCATGATTTTATTTTAAAACAATTAGTTTGACTTAAAACAATGCATTTTTAAATCTGAAATCCGTTCTGAAACATCACGTGATTAAAAACAAATTCCATAATCACTCTACTTACGCCTTGTGAGCATAAGTGATCATTAGGAACTCCGAGCCGCTTCCCCATTCCTGCATCTAAAAATTAGGTGTCTACAGAAACGTTATTCGTATTATTCATAGTTTAAGTCTTATAGAGATAGCATTTGAATTTCCATGTACAATTCAATACATATCCCTTCCTCATAACCATTCCATCTTAGACAAAATTAATCTCTGAAATTCAAGCACATAGATCAATTTCAGACACATCTCTTGCAATGTCCTCCACAGCATTTGCCTCGTTTATCTTGTCTCTCCTTGGCAGTCTGCAATCAGATGACTTATGTCCCATCTTGTTGCAATTGAAGCATTTTCCTTGAAACTTTGGTTTCTTGGAAATATTGCCTTTTGGTCTCAGCTTAGACCCAGCCTGAGGTTTCTTGACCTCCACCATGTTAGCCTTGGCAACATCAAGATCGACCGTTTTGGAGAGTTTTCCCACTAAAGCTCTACTGTCTTCTTCAATTCGAAGTCGGACAATTAACTCTTCCACAGTCATCTCTTTCCTCTTATGCTTGAGATAGTTTTTAAAGTCATTCCAAGCAGGAGGTAGCTTTTCAATAATAGCTACCACTTGAAAGGGTTCACTTATAACCATCCCTTCAGCATGAATACCATATATGATAAGTTGTAATTTCTGCACCTGATTCACAACAGTTTTAGAATCAACCATATTAAAATTCAGAAATTTGCCAACTAAGAATTTCTTAGAACCAGCATCTTTAGATTTGTATTTAAGGTCCAGCGATTCCCATAATTCTTTAGCCATCTTCTTTATACTATACACTTTATAAAGTGCATCAGATAAGCCATTCAAAATGTAATTTTGGCAAAGAAAATCAAAGTGCTTCCATGCCTCAATGGCATTGAAGGCGGTAACAGTATCTACCTCATCCCCTTTAACAACAGGAGGATCATCCTTCAGGAATTTTGCCAAATTCAACATGGTTATAAAACAGCATCTTTTGTTGCCACGTTTTGAAATTCTCTCCAGTGAATTTCACAAGCTTTTCATTGTGGCTCATTGTCACTGGCAGCGTTTGGTCCGAGGCCTGGGTAGTTACAATGGCATTAGACTAAGAACATGATGAGTTCTTGGCCGTATCAGTCATTTTCTGTCAAACATCAGAAATTCATAAAAAAAATCAGAATTCATAATTCAAGCACTGTTTGTAATTTAAACAAACCGGACTATACAAATGTTTCAAAATAATTATGAAACAATTATGTTTTCACCATCATGAAATAATTTTTCTTACTGTAACAGAAAAATCATGAAACAATTCTGTTTACAGTAACAGAAATAACAATTAAGTTTTAATTCTGTTTACAGTAACAGAAATAACAATTCTATTTACAGTAATAGAAACACCTATGAAACACTCATGAAACACATTCATGAAACATTTCTGTTAAACATCATGGAATTTTAGTTAGAAACTAAAAAACCAAAAACACAAAAAGAACAAATCTGTTTACCAAACAGAACTAAATAAAATTTATTTCATACAACAGGAAAAAAAATTTAGTTAACAGTCAAGGAGAAAAAAAAATTTCAGAAACAATTCTAAAACAGTCCTTAAAAAAATTCCTATCAATGTATCCTGTTAAACAAAGAAAACCACGAAACAGAACACATGAAACGCAACAATTCTGTTTATAGCAACAGAAAAAACAAACAGAATTGAAAGCGAACAATTAATTCCAAACAACTAGAAAAATTGTTAGAACAGTCCCTTAACAATCCAAAAAAAAAAATTAATTCCTTCGTCAGAAAATTATGTCCGCCTCAGATTATATGTAAACCGAGATCTGTCTTAAGATTGTTAGATATAATAGAATAATATAATCGAAAGCAGGAAAATAAAATAAAGTAGAACAAAGGAAAACGAAAATAGAAAATGCAAAATAAAACAGAAAGCGTAAACTGTAATTTTAAATAGAAAATCAAAAATTGCTGAGGCCGGTGAAGCACAGTCCCCTTAAGACAGATTCTCCCTCTTCTCGGTGCTAGAGAAACGTAGGTGTCTATCTCCCAGGATACAACAGCAGCAGCCAACCACAACAGCACAATCGTGAAGGCTAAACGAACTCAACCGTGCCTTCTTCTATCACTGAACAAAAAGGAATCTGAGAGAGAAAAATATTTATTTACTTCGTAAATTTTGCAGAGAGTGAAAAAATTTTTCTGCCAAAAAAAAAAATTTATATAGAGGAGAGAAAATTAGGGCAGGTAGAAAAGACGGAGGGAAATTAACGGGTATACGAACGAGTGCACCGCAAGTAAAGTAATCCTCAAGTAATAAATCTCTAGAATATTCCAGAAGATAAGGTTTTTTTGAGAAAGAGAAAATTAGGGCCGAAAGAAAAGATGAAGAGAAATTAACAGGCAGACGAACTGATGCTCCGCAAGCAAAGTAATCCCCAAGTAATATATCTCTAGAATATTTCAGAAGATGGGGTTTTGTTGAGAAATAAAAAATTTAATTTAATAGGCCAAAATTTAACTGGTCCACCACGGCCCAACCTGTCGCTAACCTCGAGTTAGGTGGATTTGCACCCCCCCCCCCTTGCGCGCGCAAGAGAGAGCCTTTTGGTTTACACATTTACAAACTAATAAAAGGGTCATCTAAGCTTATAAACACATCTACATCCTTACTCATAAGTGATGTGGGAGTTTGTGTTTTAAGCTCCTTTTTATTTCTCAACAACATTACCAACTTGCTTACTTTGAGCATCAATTCTCATTCATCACTCAACCATTTTGAGCACATAAGATACCGTTTTAAAGATCTCATTGAGTATAATACAAATCCATAATTTGTTATTCAAATCTCCAACTTTATCAATAAATTATTATGTCTCAAAATATCAAAAAAATCCATTATTTTCCAACATAAAATTATTAAGGTTAATTTTGGAAAAAAAAACAATTAATGTGCTCTTGATTTTATAAGTGGACACTTATTATGGGACAAGTTTAAAAGGAATAATTGACTCTTTTTGTGAAACGGTAAAATAAAATTTGAAAAATTTTACTAAAAACAATATCTATTTAATTGTATTTATCATCTAATAATTAAATTTACTTCCTAATTGTGTAAAAGAAATTTCAAAATGAAATGTTTTAGACTTCAGAATCCATTTCTCGATCGCCGGGCTTCCCAATGATACCAAAGATGAGAGTTTCCATTTCTCGCACCCAACAATGAATTAGTATCAAGGAAAAAGTGAGGTCAATTTGAAGTCTATATGCATATTTTACTGCCTATTTCTATTTGCAATTGTACTTCGATTGCACAAATTAGTATGAAGGTAGTGCTGTAAATTTTCTAAAGGATTAGGCATCAACTTTCCTTTCTTACACCATCTTGTTTTTTATTCATTTTTTTGTTATTGTATTCACAGTTCATCATATATATATATTACGTGTAATGATCGTTTAGCTCTTAATAATTGATTATATCTGTTTCATTTCATTTTTTTGGCCTCTATGATTTGTTCTTAATTACAAATTATTTTAAAGATCAAATGAATCAAAATTTATATATGACCCCTATTTTAAAGTTTATGGTCCCTATTTGCCTACGATCACATGATATTTTTGCTTCAAGATAAATTATATACTTCATTTTTAATCATGAAAAAAAAAAGAGTAAACACTTTAGTTTAGATTCACTTGGACTAAGTCCTAAATACAAAAGATCATCATCTTCATAGATACCCATGGCCCTAGTAAATACTGATTTGACAAGGAAAATAAAAACTCAGAAATATTTTGATGAACCTTTTAGACCTCTGAGACCATGCACCTTCAACCATATTTACAAACCATTCAGGGTTTCTTCTTGTAAAAACAACATAAGCCATTGAGAAGCCTAATATTAGTCCACATCCATATCCTGTCATCACAGCTCCCCATCCAAATACACTTTTCAAATCTGAATCATCTTCTTGCAGGTTCACTTGTTTCACATCTTGATTGTCATAAACTTCACATGCTTTTGATAATGGAGGTCCACATAATCTCGTGTTCCCTGCATATGAACTATTGTCAAATGTATCAAATTGATTCCCATTAGGTATGGGCCCTTCAAGTTGATTATTTCCAACCCTAAAGACTTCAAGAAATGTTAAGTCCACCAACTGCATCGGTGTTCTTCCTGTGAGTGAATTTGAAGAGAGGTCTAATGATTCCAGATTGGATAAGTTTGCTAGTAATGGCGGAATAGTTCTTGCGAGGTAATTATGAGAAATGTTGAGGTAGTATAGTGATTTAAGCTTCTTAATAGAATCTGGAATTTTTCCGGTGAATTTGTTGAGAGACAAATCAATCAATGCAAGAGCTGTTTGGATTTTGTGCAGCTGAATTTCCAATCCTTTTAATGTTAGGCTCACTGAATAATCATAAGTATTCCCCACGTTCACCATGTATTTCACATCTGAATTGAAGCACATCATCATTGCTGGAAGATCATTAAAAAACTCTGCTGGCAAAGGTCCACTCAATTTGTTGGTAGAGATATCAAATATCCTCAACTCAGGGAAAGAACAATTGGCAATGGGACATTGTAGAGAACCATGCAGTTTATTGGATCGCAGCACAATAATTTGCAGATTTGGCAGACTTGCTAAGAAAAATGGAAATGTGTCATTTATTTCATTGTTGCCCAAGGCTAATATTTCCAAATATGTACAATTTGCTATAGATGGTGGAATTCCCCCTTTCAATCGATTGCCATTGAAGTTCAAATATCTCAAACCATTGTCCTGTGAAAATGTTGCGGGTATAGTTCCATAAAAATTGTTGATACCAAGATGCAACACAGAAAGACTATTGCTGAAATTCCCCAAACATTGTGGAATGAAGCCGGTGAAGCTATTGTTTGACAAGTCAAGAATTTCAAGGGATCCTAGCTTGCAAACCGAAGAAGAAAATTCTCCAATCAATTTATTTGATGAAAGGATAAGA
>CANYLF010076418.1:0-11167 GCA_948193215.1 Bocquillonia castaneifolia
TCTTCTTCTTATTTCAAACTCTCTCTACACTCTCTCCCTCTTAAGAAATCTCTACACAATCCACTAACAAAACCCCTTCTTATCCTTTATAAATTCATTTTCTTATTATTAATATGTTTAAAAATATTTTAATTGGTGGATTTTAAAGCTTCTTTGACTTTTAAGACAAAAATTAAAGAAAATACCTTTTACTCCCCAAACAATATGTCTACTAAAAAAATCACCTCAAAACTAATCTTTTCAACACTTATACCCCTCCTACACACAAAAATGCTTAATGATGCATAATTAATAAAAATTAACCATACTAATGACACTAATTAATCACTAATGCATGTAATAATGTATGAGGATGTTACAGAAAATTACTATGATTCCTCCAAGTCTAAGGCCTCCAAAATCAAAGGCCATGCTTTGCAAGTGATACATCGGTGGTTGTCATATACTATTTTTAGTAGAAGAGAAAGTGGGGGAAATGTCTTTAGGGATCAATTATTTATGCTTTGGTGCATGGTGAATAAAGAAAAATGTTGTTTGGCATCCTTTTTGTTTGACAAATTTATTAGGACAAGTGTGAGAACCAAGGGCAAGATTTTGTGTGGGATGTTTGCCATCCAATTAGCCATATTTTTTAAAGAACTTGACTCTAATAACACACCCTTTTTCTGGTACTCTAAGGAATACTTAGAATGTGCTTATTTATCCACTATTGATGTTTGTGTGTGGAAGAATGAGAAATGGCAGCTCCTAGAGAAGAACGACAAGGCAAAGTTGGCTACAAAGAGGAAGAAAGGGGAAAGCTCATCTAAGCAAGCTCAAGGTGAGGGAGAACAAGCTTCAAAACCATATCCATCCTCAAGAGGCCAAGCACCACACTACACCAAATGGATCCTCAACCGAATCGACCATCTAGAGGGAAGGCTCAACACTATAGAAGCAAATACAAATGCAAGGCTAGATGGCATGCAAGCTTCGATTGATGGGTTGACTAGAGAAATGAAGAGTTTTGGAACTCAATTAGCCCACTACTTCGGCAACATGAACATCCATCCTCCACCATCTTCATCACATCATATTTGATCTTTCATACTTATTATGCATGCCAATAAACATTTTATTTTTATTTGCTTTCTTTTCATTTTGGATGAATGTAATAACTCTATAATGGTGCACCTATTTTTATTTGCTTTCTACGACTTAGATTTAATGCTTTGACATGATAGGTACTCTAATCCATTATGTGAGTAATTTTGATGCATTTGGTGACTCTATGTCCCACAACTCATGTATGGATTTGATGCTCTTAATTGTGAATGCAATTAGCTCTAATTCTTTTGTAATTGCTCTTAAATGAATGCCTATGAAATGTAAGTTTCTTGAATTGTGCCTAATATACCCCATTTCAAGGTACTTTATGATAATTGGAGCCAATAAGGACATTGCCTCATTTAAGTTTAGGGGGGTAAGTTACCTCTATTGCCTTTTGATTTTGTGCCTCCAAACTTCGACAAATTTACGTTTTTATGCTTGAATCACTCAAAGGTTAGTCTCTCTTAAATATTTGCCAATTTTTGCCAATTTCTTTCCTTAGTTTAGTTTAATTTCTTGTTTTTGTTTTTGCCTTCATATTTTTGTTACTTTGAGCTTTTGTAATTTTTGCCTGCTTTTTATTTAATTTTGAAAAGGTTTCACTTTCTAATTAGCACTTAAAATTTTCAATTTTCCAAATTTTTGAAATTCTTTCAAATCATACTAGCTTATATTCTTTAGACTAACTCCCTTTTAGTATATACTTGTACATATATTTGCATTCCCTTTGTAAATCTTTATATAAATGCTTAGTAAAATAGGGCCAATCAACTTTTAAGATTTGAATGTGCATTTTAATCCTTTAATTGATGTTTTTACAAATGTTTGGAACCTTGAAAGTTAGTTTGTGATTGTGGAAAGTTGAAATCTTTGCTAAAATTTTTAACTCAATGTATTTCAAAATTAAAGGTTTTTAGTTGTGGGAAAGCATGCTCTCATTTAGGTATGTGGGTGAAAACTTTGCCTCCAACCCTAATATTTTGCCAAATTAGGTTTTTAATCACCTCCTTAACCATTGATTGTGGGCCGAAACTCTACCCCAAAGGTCTTTTAAATCTGACATTTATTGCATTTTCATTTGGACGTTTAATTTCTTGCATCTACTCTAATGGGTGAGTCTATTCTCACTTATGAGTACCTTTTATGCCTTAAATTGGCCTTTGTGGATAGCCGGGTGTCAGCATCACAAATGCGAGCATTTGTGCACACAAGGCTAGGTATCCATGATAAATACATGCTTTACTATGAATAAGGCAAAATTTTGCCATTGATAGAAAAGAAACAGAAAAAGAAAAATCAAATATAAAAAGAAAGAAAAGAAGAAAAATTGCATTGCATTGCATTCATGGAATAAGTTGGCTTAAGATTAGGGACAAGTGGGGATCCGCCTTGGTTTGAGGAGCCAATTAAGACTCTAATGGAATCAAGGGGCTAGTTTTGGAAGTATGAGCCCTCTAACATTTACCTTTTAGTGAGACCTCTTAAACTCGGTGCTTGTTAATTGTTCCCTTGTGCATTTTTGTGCATGAGTTAAATCTCTTAGCATTGCTTTTGGCAAGTACGAGTCATGGGTTAACAATTGAGCATGATTTATTTTTGTAATAGGTTAATTAGTTGATTAAATTGTATATTCTTTTCTTAAACTTTGATTGGCCATTTTTTACTTTGCTTTGATGATTTTGAAAGTAGTTTAAGATTGATGCCTTTACCTGTTTTCACACCTACATGTGTTTATGTGCTTACATGCCTACTTCCTATGTTTGGTTGATTGCTTGAGGACAAGCAGACCTCTAAGTTTGGGGGAGTTTGATGTGTGTGCAACACACATATATGTTTAAGCTTCGAGAAGCATGATTTAGGGTCTTTATTACTTGACCCCTGTTAGTGTAGCGGAGGTTTTGTACCTTCGTATCTTTCGAGATGTTAACTATCTTCGCTTTATAAGTAATGTCTCCTTAGATTTTTACCTTCGCTATGCATGCGACCCTTTGCTACATGGGTGCAGGTAGGTATCTTCGGTATATGGTACTTTGTACCTTTGCATGTTTAGTACTTCAAGGTCTCTTGTACCTTCGCTGCATGGTACCTTGTACCTTCGCTGCATGGTACCTTGTACCTTCGCGTGCTTAATACTATAAGTTATATTGTATCTTCGCTATTTTGTCATAAATTTAGTACCTTCACGGTGTGGTATACTATACCTTCACGGTATGGTGCTAAGCCTTTTGACATAGTTTGGGACTCAGTCCCTTTAGCTCTTCATTATTCTATATGGCTTAAAATTGCAGAACATGTTTTTAGAGCAATAGGTATTACCTGGTAGCAAATTGGCTACCTTAGGTCTTAAAATGAATTTATTGAAATAATGCATAGGACAATGGCTTGAATGCCTTAAATCATAACACACAAACAATCTATAACGGCCTGGCACAAAATTGGATTCCTAATAGCCTTGAGTTTCTGCTACCTATGGCTTGGCAACAAAATTAATGCCTAATAGGCCTCAAAACATAAAGAAAAAACAACTAGCTACTGATAGTATTAACAAAGCACCTCAACATTCTAAGTTCTAGGTAACTTCGTTCCATCCATGTATGTGAGCTTGTATGCTTCTTTGCCCACAACATGCTTCACAAGGTAAGGTCCCTCCCAGTTGGAACCTAGCTTTCTTTTTCCTAATTCTTCAGTCCCAATGTCTACTCTTCTCAATACTAAATCTCCTTCATTAAAGATTTTGGCTCTAACTTTCTTGTTGTGATACTTGGCAGCTTGCTATTTGTAAGTATCTTCTCTCAATTCAACATGTTTCCTTCTCTTATAAAGGTCATTATAGAGCTTGGAACTCTCTTTATTTTTAGCTTCATCAAAGTGTAGTCTTCTCCACGAAGGTAGGCTGACCTTTGTAGGCACCATGGCATCCATCATATATGGGAGCCGGAATGGTGATTATGATGTTCCTTTCTTTGGGGAAGTTTTGTACGCGTAGAGGACACTATTAAGTTCCTCTACCCATCTACCTTTAGCTTCATCAAGCGTCTTCTTTAACCCATCTAGGATTTTTCTATTTGTTACTTCTATTTTCCCATTAGTTTATGGATGGGTAATCGATGTGAACCCTTGCTTGATCTTTCCCCTGCAGAATTCTCTAAATCGAGCACAATTGAATTGTTTTCCATTGTCTGCTATGAGGGCATAAGGGATCCCAAATCTACATACTACCTCCCTCTTAAAAGCACTCCTCAATCCTGGCTTCAATGATGGTTGGTACAGCATCTGCCTCCACCCACTTAATAAAGTGATCGATGACTACAATCAGAAATTTTCTTTTGCCTAGGGCCAGTGGGAAAGGACCAAGAATGTCCATTCCCCACACAGTGAATGGCCAGGGGCTGCCAATGGGTGACATAATGGTTGAGGGGAAGTGACTAATCCTTGCAAATGTCTAACATTTTTTATATGTCTTTACTAACTCTGTTGCATCAATGTACATTGTGGGCCAATAGTAGCCTTGCAATGCAACTTTCCTAACCAATGCATGGGCTGGCTCATGTGCCCCATATATTCTCTCATGGATCTCTCTCAGTAAATAGTTACCTTCCCCTTTAGTTACACATCTGCACTAAGGATGGGAAAGTGATCTTAAATACAACACTCCATCTTAGAGGCTTTACATAGTTGCCTTCTTGACAATTCTGTGTGCTTCCTTGGCTTTCTTGGGGAGCTCCCCATCCATCTTGTAGAGGATGATTGCTTTCATTTGATCCTCTACTTCGGTTACCTCCAAGATTTCTTCTACTTCAATACTTGAAGTGAGTAACTCCTCTTTCATTGACATGTTAGAGAACAGGTCCGTTACCTCCACTACTGCTTTGGCTATCTCATTAGCTTGAGCATTCTCCGCTCTTAGCACCTGCTGCAAGACGATTCCTCCTATCTGCTATATTTCCTTTATCAAGTGCTTGACCTTGGCCAGGTACTTACACACATTGCCCTCCTTGGCTTCAAAACTCCCCATGACCTTTCTTACCACCAGTTAGGAGTCATTGTGGATCAGCGTATAATAGGATTTTACCTCTTTAGCTAGCTCCAACTCTGCAATAAAAGTTTCATATTCAACCATATTATTAGTAGCCTTAAATCATAATTGTACAGCATAAGTTATCTGGATTCTCTAGGGACCTAGTAGGACCACTCCTACTCCTAACCCATTAGAGCATGAAGCTCCATCTGCATACAGCTTCCATTGTTCCTTGTCTTCTATTTCCTATTTTTGACCTTCGCTCATTTCTGCTACGAAGTCTGCCAGGACTTGTGCCTTCACGGCCTTTCTAAGTTCATATTTTATATCATATTGACCAAGTAAGACTGACCATTGTACCAACCTATCGAACGTTTCTAGGCTCTCCAAGGTCTTTCTGAGTGGAGCATTTGTCCTTACTATCACCGAGTATGCTTGGAAGTATGGCCATTATTTTTGGGTTCCTTCCTCCTCTCAGATCAACACACTTGCCATTGTTTCTTTGGTACATGCCACATACAGGTATAATGTTTCTAATTTAATAGGCCTGCTGATCAATGGCGGGGAGGTGAGGAATTTTTTTAACTCATTGAATGCATCATAACACTCCTTGGTCTATTAGAACATTTTTGGATTCTTCAATACTTTGAAGAATGGTAGTGACCTTCACGCTGAGCTAGGAATGAACCTTCCTAAGGCACTTACCCGTCAATTCAACTTCTGGACCTCGTTGATGTTTCTTAGAGATGGCATCTCTAGTATGGCCTTGATCTTCTCTAGGTTGGCCTCTATTCCCCTTTGGGATACCATGTACCCAAGGAACTTTGTAGCCCTTAATCCAAAGGTGCACTTGTCAGGATTCAACTTCATCCTGAACTTATTAAAAATCTAAAAGGCCCTCTATAAGTCTGATGCATGCTCTTCCTCTGTCTTGCTTTTCACAATTAGGTCGTCAATATACGCTTCTACACTCTCCTAAATAATCCTAGAACATGTAGTTGATAAGCCTTTGGTAGGTTGCCACAGCATTCTTCAGACCAAAGGGCATTACTATGTAGCAGTATGTTCCTTTATCGAAAATGAAAGCTGTCTTTTCTTGATCTGGCCTAAACAGAGGGATTTGATGGTATCCCTAAGCAACAACTAGGAAACTAAGGATCTCACATCCCGCCGTTCCATCCATAAGCTGATCAATGGAAGGCAATGGATAGTGATCCTTTGGACATGCCTTATTAAGATCAATAAAGTCAACATACATTTTGAACTTCCCATTGGCCTTCTTAACCAGTACTACATTGGCCGGCCATTCAGAGTGATACACCTCCTTGATGAATCCCACTTGCTTTAGCTTATTAACTTCCTCCTTAATTTCCAACTGTTTTTCGATGGCAAATCTTCTCCTCTTCTGCCTAACAGGCATAGCTTGTGGGTCTACATTGAGTCTATAGACACTTATGGTTGGGTTTATCCCCACAATCTCTGATGGGTTGCTAGCGAATGCCCGATTATTACATTGTATGACTTCCTCAATATCTTATCTTACTGTTGGCTTGAGTTTTGTGCCAATCTTGACCACCTTCCAATTGGCAATTAACTTGAATCCTCAAAGGATCCACACGGTTCTGGTCTATCATCACTGACACTGTGTTTGGATTGAGGGTTGGGAGGTGTTTTGAGGGGTTTATAAAGGTTCAAGAAACTCAACCCTTGTTTAGGAAAAAAAATAATAATTAGAGAAGAAGAGTTTTGAAGGGTTCATAACCTCTCATTTATCAACCCACTGAATTGGTGGGTTGAGAGGGGTTCATTCTTTCTTATAAATTTATTTTATTTGAAATATCTACTCTACCCTTATTTATCTTTCTATTAAAATATTAAACTAATGGACAATTTAGTAATATTAATATTTCAAACCATACTTTAATTTCCTCTCATCCCAAATACCGAAAAGGTTCATCACAATCTTTACCTTTCTTTACTCTCCTTTACTTTACTTCAAAAGCCCTTCCTTTCCTTTACCCTCATTTTTCCCAAACAAACTGTAAAGGTCGGGTTAAGAATCTATTCTATGGGGAGAGCCTCTACCTTTCCTTTTTCTACTACTATGTATCACTTTTGAGCCTCCTGCTAGTCTCCCTTGATAATCACTACCCTTTCAATAACTAGAATTTTTATGGTCAAGCATCTAATACTTGTAACAACTTTTAAGTCATAAAGAAAAGGTCGGCCTAGAATGCCGTTGTATGCCATTTCCATGTCTACCATATTGTAAAGAGCTCTCAATCTCTTCATGGGGCCCTCTTTGGGCTCTCCCAACTCTATCTTTAGCTCAACTACTCTCATTAGGACGATAGGTTTTCCTCCTAGCTTGATTAGTGGTACGATTGATTTTCTGAGATCTACTACCGTTTTGCCCATCCTCTTGAAAGCTTGAAAAGACAAGACATTGATAGCATTCCCTTCTTCTACCAATAGCCTCTTTACAATAAAGCCTGCAATGTTGGCCTCTACAACTAGAGCCTCATTGTGAGGCCTCTCTACATCGTTAGCATCCAATGTTGCGAAGGTTATTATCCCAATCCTATTGCTATCTTCAATGATGGCCATAATCTCTTTCCTTTAGCTCTTCCTAATAGCTAGAGTTGCATGTTCTCCTCTAACGATACCACGTGTAAAAGGAGGAGTTCCTTTTCGCTTATGTGGCCTGTCATCTCTATCTCAATCACCACCCTCATCTTCTCTTCCTTTCTTTGAAGGTCTATCAACGAATTTGCTCAACTTTCCTAGTTGGATTATGCTTTCAATTTTCTTTTATAGGTCCCTACAGTCTTCCGTATTGTGACCATGGTCATTGTGGAAACGACGGAACTTGTTTCTATCCCTTTTGTCCCTTTTATTTGGTTTTATTGGCTTGGGTCTACTGTAATCCTCACCATTCTTATTTATCTACATTAGGATGTTGTATCTAGAGTCATTAAGATGTGTATATGGCTAAGGGTCTTTTAACCTGAAAGGCATATTTTTGATTTGATCTTTCCTACTTACTTCCTTCTTCTCTGATGGTTTAGGACCTTTCTTTGCTTCTGCTCCGTTATTGTCTACCTTGATTGTTTCATCCAAGTCAGTATACTTTTATGCTGTGGCAATAGCCTCATGCCAAGTCTTGGACTTTTTAGTAACCATCTTAACGCGGAGCTTTCGGAACTTCGTTCCCTTTCTTAAAGCTTGAACGGTTGTTTTCATGTTTAGGTTGTCAATCATCATTTCTTTCTTATTGGACCTCTCTACATAATTTGTCAAGGTCTCATTCTCCCTTTGGATGCACCTATGTAGGTCACTAGATTTCCTTGCCAGGGGATGTTGGTTAGATAGCTTTCTTTAAAGGCTGAAGTTAAATCCTCAAAAGATTAGATTGATCCCTTAGGGAGCCTTGAGTACCACATTTAGGCCAATCCTGATAAGGTGGCTAGGAAGACTAGGCATAGAATCAGGGTCTATGATGTCTTGCTAAAGATCCATCATCTACAAGAATTTAGAGATGTGCTCCCTAAGGTTCCCTTCACCATCGAAAGAAGTCATCTTTAGAGCTTCTAGATTCTCTGGAAAAGGTTGTGCCAGGATATCAGCGGACAAGGGTGAACCTATCCCTAACATTGGCTCATCTCCATGCTCCCATTTCTTCATCTTCAATATCACTCCCCTTACCTTCTCCTCTAGGTTTTCTAGGGATTTAGGTTTTTCATACCTATTCCTTGAGCTACCCTCATCATCTCTAGGTCTGCTCCTATTGGGGTTGTCATTGCGCCTCTCCCAATCATTGGACTTAACAGGAGGAACACTTCAACTGGATTCGCTCATGTTTTGTCTCTCCCATCTTTCTTCCCTAAGCTTTGGGAGCTCTACCTCCAACTCTTTGATCCGATTGTCTTGCTCTTGACAAGATTGTCTCATCATGTTCTCGACAACCATTGAGATGATCAAGCCTGAACCAGGGCCTCTAGCATGAGAGAATGCATAGGGATTGGTTGCATCCCTGGTGTAAAGAAACAAAGGTTGGTCCAATCTCAAGCAGACGAGTTGCCCATAGTAAAGGTCCTTGAGGCAGGAGTGTTATGTGTGAAGTCTTGGGGCATCCTATAACGGTAATTATTATTCCTAGATCTCCCCACATTAAGATCGTCTAAGATCCTTTCAGATATATCTCTTCCTGAAACGAAGGTATTGTTAACACAGGTCGCTGTGATGGAGGTTGGTGTCACCCCAAGGGATGAAGTAGTACCGCTCACGTTCACTATAGAGGGAGCGCAAGGAACTATAGGGGAAGGTCCAATTAAGGTGAGTGATGAGTTTAGGTAGGTGTTTCCCGTCGAACCTACCTAAAGACCTGCCCATGGTCGAGGATTGAGATCCTCCTGAACTCGCTACTACCATTGCAGAGGTGGCCAACAAGGTCATATCAGAGGTAGATGAAGGGATGACCTCTCCTGGTATTGAGCTTTTTATGGGATTAGTACTCATGTTTCCCACAGACGGTGCTAATTGATATATCATAAAGGTGTTTATCAACAAATCTAAGAGAAACCCTTATTGTTCCTAAGGAATGAACTTGTAAGAGTAGTAAACAACAGGCATGGTGTCTTGGTTCCACTCTAATGCCTAAGTCAGTAGTGGTATATAGAATAGAATTGAATGAATGATGGTGAACGAACCATACCTATTAATAGAGAATGTAAAGGCTGAGTAACCCTAACCTAGTAGTAGATGGACTCTACCATGATAAGTATTATCCTGCTGGCTGTTGGATAACACCTTAATACTGACTTGTAGGATGTTATCTTCATCCTTTACCTGATAATGCCTATCTGACTTGTAGTTGGTGTATTCTATCTATTAGTATAATACCCTTAGGAGTCTTAAACCATAAGTCTGAGTCCTCTTATGTTTGTATCAAGGTGTGAGTGTGTGTGTCTATATATATATATATATATATATATATATATATATATATATACAAAAGTGCGGAAAGGGGGTCAAATAAGCAAATTGACATTCTTATCCTCCACTAATTAATTTATCGAAAGATTTTAATGTTGGTTAAAATGGTCATTTACTAATTATTTTAATTAATTAATGATAAATGTTTAGTGTCCATTTGGTTCAGCTGATTTATGCAACTGACAGCAGATAGCCGGTAGCTGCTAGCTAGTAACAGATGTCTGGTGGCATATAGTTGATATACAATATTTTTTGGTGAATTATTTCGAACTGTTGATTTTATTTTGTAAAATTACATTCTTTTTAAAATTAATTTATTTTGAAAATAATAAAAATAATAATTTTTTATTCATAGATAATTAATTTAATAAATAATATCTCTATATATACATATTTAAATTAATAAAAAATTTTAGTTATAGTTAAATATAATACATATAAATGCAAAAAAAAAACATATGTTAATTTTTTTAAAAAAATTCAGTATTAATAATGAATATAATTTATAGAAATCCATTAAAATTACAATTATAAAATTAAATTTATTAATAAGAAATTAAAAGTGAATTTTATAAAAAAAAATCCAAGTAATTGTCAATACAAAAATTTACAGCATGTGAAATTATAATTTTTTTTAAAAGGTTATTTTTGTCAAAAAGAAGTTAAAAGCTATCTGCTCCTAAAAAAATTTCAAAACGGAGTATATGCAATATATAGCCGATTTAAAAAAAAAAAAAGCTACATACTGCATATTTAAGATTCTCACCAAACATATTCATAGGAGCATATATGCTAAAACAAACTATTTGCTAGCAGATATGCTCAACCAAACACCCTCAAAATTTCTTAATCGATTAAAATTAGAATTAGAATTAGGAGATATTTATCAATTAAAAAAATAAATCCTTAATCAATTAGGATTTAAAAATATTCATTAATCATAAAATTATAAATTAATATAATTAAAATTCTAAAATTATATTTATAAAATAATACACACATATATAGATATATGTATGTATGTACATATATGTATATATGACTATGAAATATGTGAACCAATAA
>CANYLF010077035.1:0-10299 GCA_948193215.1 Bocquillonia castaneifolia
TGGAATGGTTTCATTATCTAAAATGAAGAACATTTCCCACCAAAGGATCAGTCCAATAATACCACTCACTGGTAAATAGCGCAAGACTTCTTCGTGAATCTCCGCTATTTGAATATGGAACATCATAACAACGAATAGGAATGAAACGGCTATAGCTCCTATATGAACTACTGGGAAGATCATAGCGGAGAAGTCGAGACCTAACAAAAGAAGTAAACCTGAAGTATCGCAAAAGACTAAGATGGGAAACAAAACAGAATGTACCGGATTTTTAGCACGTGCAACCATCAAACCAGAGACCAAAGCAGGGCTCGACAAAACTGAAAGTATCATGGTACGTCGTCCTTCCCTGAAATGGAACTTTCATACTTTTTCAAGAACTAGCATGAAAGTCGATCTATTACGACCAGCGCGGTTGTTCGTATTTCATTTTCTTTTTCCAAGCAAGGAAAGCACTCACTGAGTTACTTACGGAATACGAGAATTTCCACAAACCGAAAAACTGTGAGAAGGGCCCTACCTTATCTCCCTACTCTCCGGTTCATCCGTGAGACCGGTCCGTAGATTACACATAACCAAACACATCTCATTGATACTGATCCGCACTCCATTATACAGATGATAGCTTGCTGCCCAAGTTTACCTCCCAAAAGCACGCTATATCGTAATTAAACCTACCAACTCTTACTCCCTCTACCTGGGGGGATCCCTTTTCCCTCTTGAGTACTCCTGTCTTTTCACCTTAGTAGTCCGTCCTACCTACTCGTTACTTTTTTTAAAGTAGGTTCTCATGTAGTGAATGACTGACTTGTAAAAGTAACTTTCGGTTCCGTTCTTAGCCAGTTCTTTGGCTAGAGTAGAAACGAAAAAAACATCTTTAAAAGATCCCTTCATCTCCGTTTTGAACGCCTCCTCGTACTTCGCTTTTATTGCGAAATTCCATCGATTCGCGTTTTCTTTTAGGGCAGTGATCAGTAACAAAACAAACCCAATCGAGAACCTACTTTAAAAAAAGTAACTCTGCGGGCCTTCCAAAGCGAGTTCCATTTGTAAGGTAGAGATGTGCTTCACATCCAAAAAGGTTGCATTCATCTCACAGTGGAATCTTTTTTGGTATACATGCTTGATTGCATGATTCCATCTGTTGGAACTTTCTGACCATTTAAGGGGTTTGTTGCCCTCTATAACGGAGTTACCGTAGGTTTCTACAGTGAGCTCGCGAAGATTGCTCACTAGGCTGTTTTGGCATTTCGTGGAGATACCCTTTTTTAGATTTTGGTGCTTTCGTTCGTTCTCGGTGAAGAATTACTATTACTGCTAGGGAGTTCAAAGCTTCCTGACTAGGTTGCCCAGGGAAAGGAAGACAAGGAGGCGAAGATAGCAGACGGCTCGAGACAGGTTAACCAGGTTCACTAGAGGAATGCCAGATATGGATAAGGAGAAGATGAACTAAGATCATAAAAAGGTCAGCTTCGAGCCGAGCGAGAGCTAAGCAAGTTCCAGTGGTGGGCTGTCGGTCTGGTCCCAAAGAAAGAATGAAAGAAAGAGCCTGGATCTGTGCGTTACTGAGTCCACTTATTTAGGAAGAGAAAGTGGAATACGCTATAGATAGAGATAGATAGTTTAGTTCACACGCTTTTGATAGAATAGAGTTTGGCAGCAGAGAGAATCCTTTCCCGGCAGGCTGGAGTGGTACCAAAGACAGGTTTTCCATATCTGTGTGTGGTCCTGGTTATTAAATATCTGTCCGTTTGGGACTTTTAAATCCATTCCGTCCGGAGAGGCAGGAATCTAGAACCACTGAACTTCACTAGCCTTGATAGAGGGTTTAAGAGCTTTGGACTTCCGGTTTGAGGCACCGCGAACAACTTCTAGGCTGATAGCCGTCCTTTATTGTTAGATCGAGCACCTACCAGGGCGTACAAGCCTTTCAACCTCTTCATGACATGCCAGCCTATAATGATATGTTATGTAGTACGATCTAAAAGGATTCCAGATAACAGTTAAAGATTTTCATATTAATCAAGCAAGTTCAAGTTTTAGTCCTTATCTAGTAGGTTTCACCAAATTGATTGCTTTCCTAATGGTTTGAGATCCAGTTTCAGTCCTTCTTTCTGCTATCGATCTAGTAGCAAGCAAGCCCGTTCTTGAGCTCGTAGTGCTTGAAGCTGTGAGCCCGCCTGATATAAACCTTGGAAGAAAACTTCTTAGAAAGAAAGCTAGCGTAGAAGTTTTCTATCACAGTTATAGGTATTCTTTTCATCTTCGGTTTCCCACTTCTCTGTCTCTGGGCGAATCCCTCTACTCTAGGAAGTTATCCACGCACGGGTGTGGGACACGAAGGCTAACACAAGAAAGTAGGAGTGACCTGTTTAGGATTAAGGCTATCCACCTTGTTTTAGGAAAGGCTACCATCGCCTGCGTAATGTTGAGGAGTAAAGACTCTTTTTTGGTAGAAAAAAAAATGAACCAGGCGCTGTAGTAAAGTAAGACCATACTATGAGTATGTATGGATTTTCATATAACGTATATATATGAAAATACGATAGTACTTAGAGATAGATAAAACCTAGTTCACTCGCCCTGGCCGCACCATTCGAGCTAATAAATACACCTCTAGCTATCTCTCGAGCTACCTCCTGGAGGATGGATTGATGATTTGGTTACCTTGACAGTGATCCTAGACAAAAGTAGGTAGTTTGCTACGTGCAGTAGAAGGTGCGTGTACCTTAACCGCGGTGAAGTAGCTGCAGTGCCACGTTGTATTTTTGCTAACAGTAGAAAAAATTTCCCTGAGGTGCGGCAAGTAATCCATCCCGCCATCCCTTATTGATTGTCGGTGTGAATAAGAAAAGAAGACGTACTTTATTCAGCTCCTTAGGGCCGGGGGAAATTAAAAATACCCTCTCTCTCTACTCGCTAGGGAGACCTAGCTCAGCCTTTTGGCTATCAGTCGTTGAGGTAAAAAACCCAACACTTGTTGGTTACCTTTTCCCACTCGCACTCATTATTTCCTCTTCAATCGGGTCCTCGTACGCTATATATTATTTATAGTGGAAACAGTAATTGGCTGCTAGTAATCGCTCGAGCTACCAGGCAAACCCTCTTTCATTCTCTCAGCCTTCGGAGTTGCTGTAGTAAGGTAGGCCTATCCTGTGGTTGTTGTAAGCTAACGGGAGTTAGTTGCAGTGATTGTGCTTTCCCCTCACCTCAAGGTTCTTCCTGTGATCAAGCCTCTATCAATATGCTTAACACATCAACATGGAAGAGATCTGAATGACGTAGTTCCGGGGATTCTCCTATACCCCGCCTATATGGAGGAGAAGATTAGGTGGGGAAGGTCATAGTGAAAGCAGCAAGCTGGAAAGTAGCCGTTGATCTAGTTCCTTCTACTTTCATCGAGATTGCCCTGGTGTTCGTAACACCTCTCCTTGCCGAATAGACTGTTCACTCTTTTCCCATGAAACCATGAAAAGAGAATTGTTGTTCTTTCATCCGTTGTGTTTGGTTCTATCGTAACGTAACTAAATAAGTAGTTGATCCAATCCCGTTAAAAGATGTTGAGTAAGGGCTTTAGGGTTGATAGACTGAATCAGGTAGCAGTGACTTTCTACTTCCCTCCCAATGAACCCATATCCCAGTAAGAGCCCCGAACAAGCGAAATTCCCCTCTCTCGCGGGTCAGACTTCTTTTATTTCATCTTAATAACACCTGTTAGGAACAGAAGATTGAAACAAAGGGTCCCGAGACAGACACGCGCATTCGAAGTTCCCTTATGTAATCATCACAACTCTTTCTTAATCTTGATCCGCTCTCTAAGTTATTATTGGTTCAATCAGCAGATGGAACTACTTTCGCACTCTTCATCTTCAGTGGACGAGACCACTTTGGTACTCCTCCTCTGATTCAACCGTTGGTGGGTCTTTTCCTGATATTTACCTTTTGGAACCGAGAATCCCCCTTTCTTTCCTAACTCTTCCGCTTAGGCCTATTGTCGTAATCATCGCTAACCCTTTTTAGAGCCTTTTTGAGCGAGAGGAAGAAGTCGCAAACGGAAGGTCGGACTTTAGGTGCTGTTCACAGGGTATAAGTTCATTCCTTTTACTACTCCGCAACTAGGGCCTGTCATGTTGGCCGATTTATAACCTTTCGATCTAGGAGTTTATCGGTACCCAACTATTAAGGAAGGGTTTCGGTTTCATTCAACACTTCCTCCTCAGGTCTTCAAGTAAATAGACCTATTCATTATTTGAAATCGGAGGATGTGACTATATTACAGCAAAAGGACAGACTCCGTGTATTCATAACTTCTGCTCTCTTCACTCGAAGTTCACCTTTGCTAGCGAGAGAAAGAAAGAAAGTCTATTCTATTAGTACAAAGAGGTGCTATTGACTTTACTCTGATCTCGATCACTTCATGGATGAAGACGACTCTTAATATTTGGCTATTACACGTCTTCTCCTTCCTTTTACCGTAGGGCTACAGGGTCGATGAGCACCCTGGACTTGCTGCTTTACCAGATCCGGAGGGAGTACATGGGCTATAATTTTGCATGGCTTTCTTTAGCATACCTCCTGAAGTATAGACCAATTACCATACCTCAAGGCGAGGGCTTTCCCTATTCATTAATGAACATAGCCCTACCCCTATGGCTTGAAAGTGAAATGCCTTATCTTATAAAAAAAAAGATTTTTCACTCTTTCAATCACAAGAAAATGAAATAAAAGATAGGGAACAAGCAACGGATTTAGCGCGTTAGTGTAGGTTTCTTGCTTGATTCCATTCATTAAGGGCCAACTGCAACTGGAAGAACAGCAGAAAGATAGTAGGGAGGATATGTATGGAAAGAACCTACCAATGTCTGCCCCGACCGCAAAGGAAACTTCTACTGGCTCTCTAAAAGGCTGAAAACCTGAAGAGGCACTCACTCGCCTGGCACACGACATGGAAAGATCTATAACTATTGCCTAGAAGGAATATTCCTATTGATTCGTTTGAGGGGGAATCATTCTTTCTCCCTGCTCGTAGACCCGATTCACGTTGTCAGTTACTTTATTTCTTCCTATGCTATTGGCTAAAGATCGCCTAAATGAAATGAGTAAATAAAGGCTATTCGTCGTTTTGTCCTACTCTTTGGGCATTCAAAGAAGAGGAATTCCTCTTAAGCCGATCTAAAAGAATCTCCTTAATCAATGTGGGATTTGTCCTTCAAAGAACTTCTTCATCACGAGGTTGAGTGCTATGTAGATGACCTCGTTCTACAACTTGAGTAAGGCTGGACCCAGCTAGTTGCGGTTTTTCAGACTAGGATGCGAAAAAGGCCGCGAAGACGGCTTAATGGTTACGTTAGGCATAAGGGAAACCCAGCGACGTAGTGGGGGAGCGTAGTGTAGTTGAAATGGGGGGAGGAAGATTAACCAATCGGTTCATCGTCTACAAAAAAATCAATATCAGATGAGCGACTCGAAAGCTCAGATGGATAGACTAGCCGGCTTATGAAGAAGGATTTACCTAGCTCAGGAAAATGAAGAGGACAAGTAGTTCCAACTAGGCCAACAGTTCCTAGTCCGGTTGATGCCGTAGGAAAAGAATAAACAAGAGCTACAACCACTAGAAAAGAAGATGCTTACTTTAGCTCAGCTTCGTTCGGCTAAGGCAAGTAAAGAATAAGAAAGCGGTAAGCCGGAGCTAAAGCTCTCCTACGCAACATTTCCCCTCCTCACTATGGAATGTAGGAACGACGCCCTACTTTTGCCGCTTCCCTTTCCCTGACTTAGGGCTTATGGCTGGCCTAGTAGTTTCTCTTCTCTAGATGGAGTACCGATCGGGTCTATCTTATGCGCCAGGGGATATCTTAACTAAGCCGCCCTCTATCTTGGATTGGAGCCTTTTTGAGTGGTAGTAGCCTTCCTACCCATTGTTCCAGTTTCAGGTAGAACGAGAAGAGAGACATTGAGTGCTGTCCTTGGTTTGTAGGGCCAGGCCTGTTTCCTTACATGGAATTGGATAAGTGGTAATAGGCGGATTGCGTACCATAAGCAAATGAAATGGGAGGGCTTGTGATCTTCCGGGGAAGTTCCCATATTGTTGGAGTCCAGCTAAACCGGGATCGAAACTTCTTTTCTTAAGCGGAAGTCGGGTTTAGTAGAAGGGTAGGATCCTGTAGGGTTAGAATCTTTGTTAGCAGTCTAGGGCGATGGCGATGGTTTTAGCCCGTGGGCGATCTAATCATAGGAATGATAATAGGATAGGGCGGTCAATTCGTAAAACAAGTGAAGTGGCCATTTCGCACTAATGAATCAAATAGCACGATCGGAGTTGAAACACGTCAACCATGGGTCCTCTAAGCTACCCGAATATCCATCATCAGCCAACCCCCCTCCCATGCGAAAGGAAGAAACATTTTGCGGTATCGTATAGTTTAGAAAGGCTTCATTTAGGAGCGCTCGGAAGTGAACTGCAATTATCCTATCCGCCCCTGCTAGTTGGTATTTATTCAGTTGTTCCTGCCGCTTCGATTTGACTGATCGCCTTCCTCATAGATCGATAGAGTTCAACTCCCAGTCTCAGGTCAAATGCAGAAGAGACACTTTGTACCTCGGGTCGTATGGAAAGGAGTAAGCAACTTAAGACCTGAAGAGGTATTCTCAATCTAAGGCTACGCACCTTGCCCCACTAATAGGTAGGCTGAACCGCACCAGGCCACACAGGCTGAATCGGCATCACTTTCGTCGGGAAAGACACACAGCACAACGGCATCGGCAGCATTCACAGCTGAGCTCATTCTATCACTCTAACTTGCAGCCTATTCTTTCACAAGAACCATGGCATGAGATGCTTTCTGTACTGCTCATGTCTAGCAAAGAGACAAAGATCATAGCGTGTCTACTATTGCTATTGATTCAACCTCCTCCTCATATAAAGTCAGAAGTGCCACAGCTTTTTAGTTTTCCAACTAAGTCAAAGTCCGCCAAGGAAATGGAAGAGCTCCAGAACGACAACATAACCCTGCCAGCTGAGTTGGATGCTACCACTGCTCAACGTTGCGAGTCAGAAAGAAAAAAGAACTCCTTGCCTTAGAAGAAATTAATTACAAAGTGCAGGCTCAACTAAACTTCCTCCAGCGCGCACGAGCTGCCTACAGACCTTACGCGCAGCAGCCTTCACTCATTAATAAGCGAGAGGGGCAGGGAAGGAGGAGTCAAGCCCGGAATGCCTCTTTAGTCTTTATAAGCCAGCTAAGGGGTCCACGAAGCGTCCAAGGAATTGCGACTGCTCGGTACCGGCCGATTCCTGCTTGAATTGAGCTCTCCGGATTAGTGGCTTTTCTTGATTCAATCCAAACTTGACTTTAGATTATCGTAAAAAGAGAAGTTCTCACTCGTAGTTATTAGTAAGGATTGAGAATGGCTCGCCCTGAGGTTGACACGGATGGAAGCTAGTCTGGTTATGCTTCTCTCCCTTCTCTTTTCTTTCTCCGTTGATCCGATCAGACAAGATAAGAGAAGAAATGAGATGGATTATGGACCAAGGAATGTTCTAACCAATGCTTTGATGGCGATAGCACCAGTCAAGTGTCCAAGACAAATAAATTCAGGCACGAGAAAAGGGTTCGTTCTGCTTGCTTACTATGGTATGGATTATACTAAAGAATCCAATGAGGGGCAGAACTCGCGGGAAAGCATTCCTACGAACCTCCGTCTCCGGCATAGGTAAGGCCTTCTTCGTGCGTCCAGTTTAGCTAAGCTTTGATCACCCATAAAATTAAAGTCTTGAGATTCAATCGAAAGGGCGGTCGATTAAATGGTTGAGCCAGATGTTCCCTTTCGATATGATATCTTTGGATGCAGTCCCTGGAATTAGTGGTACTACCTTTATACGACAGAAAAGAAAGAACGATATCTATTGATTTCGTCCGTGCCACTATTCATGCTATTAGTTTAGTTAGCATTCAATTACTTTTTTCGAGCCTACGGATCTCGCTGGATGGGATATATCTAGTAACGCTTTAATCGGGAAGGTTATACTTCAGCTCTCCCTTCCTACAGGAATGGAATGATTATTCTTCTTAGGCAATCTCGGAGAGATTGGCCAATTCAAGCAATTATCATTGCCTACTCAATCTTTTTTATAGAAAGAAAGAGCACTCGGGAGCATAAGCAAGTTCAGTGGTTGAAACCTCTGTAATCCATCGATGGGAACCTCAACCTCAAGGCTGTCTGGGGCAGGTTCTTATGGAATATTAGGCACTGCCGCAGCATCAATGGTACAAGGAAGAGGCACGATAGCGAAGATCAATCCATCTCAATCTACAAAAACCATTTCTATCCAACACTCCGGATAGGCGGAAGGATCTATGTTCATCCCCAACTTCCTTTCAATCCACATCGGAAATTTTAGGCTGGGAGTCATCAAAGGAAGAATAGGCATACGCTGGTTCGATAAGCCAAGGAAAAACACCGCTTGGTTTTGACACTCAAACGACCCGCCCTGTCAAACATCGATGCAAAGGTTCGATTTCACCACCTCTATCTACCCAACTAGTCCTATTGGATCTCAAAAAATCCAACCAGGAAACTTTATCTCCCCCAGAAAAACCTCTATCTCCAAGTCCCTTTACTAGGTTGGGCAAGCTTGGATGCCCCTACTCCCAACAAGTTGCTGGTCGAGATCGTGGAACTCTCGCTCGAGAAGTAAGTAAGCTGGTCCTTGTTTGGTCATAAGGGTAATCGTTCTTATTAGGTCAGGGGCAGCCGGTCCGAGGGTTACCCGCGATTGGTAATGGCATAACCAGAAGAGGGGTAGGGGAGACAAGGTGTAGCGCTGGGTAGCGCATCTGTTTCGAGTACAGAGGCGACGAGGGGTGCTAACCCGGCCACCCAACCCAGCAGGTCAGGGGCGGGCCGGTCATAGGTTCGAATCCTGCCACCTTTCTTGTGGATCATCCTGTGTGTTACCGGATGATGGGTATAACAAGAAATTTTGAAATGAGCACGAAATGTCAATATATGAATTGTTTCATTATTCGTTATTTCCGGGTCTTTTCGTTGCATTCACTTATAACAAAAAACAACCACCAGCGTTTGGTGCAGCACCTGCATTTTGGTGTATTCTTCTTTCTTTCCTTGGTCTTTCGTTCCGTCATATTCCTAATAACTTATCCAATTACAACGTATTAACCACTAATGCACCTTTCTTTTATCAAATTTCAGGGACATGGTCTAATCATGAGGGTAGTATTTTATCATGGTGTCGGATTCCAAGTTTTTATGGATTCCTTCTTTGTTACCGGGGTCGACCCAAAAGCCATAATGTCTCAAAACGAGGAGGCCATAGAGAAACTCTTTTTTATTCCTTTATCTCAAACTTCGTGAAGAACTCCATTCTATCTCTCTCTCATTACGAACAATAAAGTGGGGCTGCGCCTCAATTGTACACTCCCTTCGTTCTACGAATCTTTGTTGATTCTGAACTTCGTTAGTGAAGGAACCGTACTTTTGACAGGCCAGCCCTTTTTTATGCGCCGCTTTACCCTGAAAGGAAAATGAGCTTTGCTCCTCTGGGCGCTAGGCACTCCCGTGGTTCGCGAGAAGGAAAAAGGATGAGTCCTTTGTTGCATCTGGCACGAGATGATAAAGAGAGAGCTTCGTCTATCGATGAAAAGTGGATTGACAGAGCTCTTGGCATTGCTTTGTTTTTCTCTCTTTTCTTATCAGCGAGTTCTGATCGCTTTGTTCGAAATTTTTTCATTCGTGCCGAATCGCTTGCAGAATCAAATCATGTTCTACAAGATCCTATATCAGCTATACATCCTCCTTGCATTTATGCCGGAGACGTCACCAGTGCTATGGGCTTTAGCTTATGTAGATAAAAAATGATGAATGGAATTATGGCACTCCACTCGCTGCCAATGCGGAAGGATGCCGCCGAAAATAATAGAACACTGCTTTGCTCTGCTTGATGCGTCGGATCCCGTATAACAAGTGAGCTTTTAACCCTCAAGTTCAAACATGTGGGCACAAAATGCTATCCTGCTCTATTATTACGTAGCAATAGAAGCCCGCTCATACTGCTTCGGCAGTGCTTTTTCACCTTCTTTTCGCTCTGGACAGGAGCGCTAGTGGACATGGGGAAGGAGCAGGCGAAGCGTGTCATTCATAATGGAAAGAAAGAGACCACTACTTCGCCTCTTTGTTGGACCGCCGGCGCGAACACAGTGGTCTCTGACCAGGACCAGGAACCAATTCGAATTTGGATCTTGACATGTTGGTGGTTTTTAACCGTAGGCATCTTGCCAG